>JAJONR010000924.1:0-126510 GCA_029582245.1 Solanum etuberosum
GAATAGTATTTGAAGTGAATTTATCTTTGGATATGAAAATAAAGTTAAAATTTTGCTAATGATAACTTGGAGAACTTTTCTAACATGTTTTTTCAAATTTTGAATTATGTATTTCAAATTTTAATTTGAAATGATGAGTCAATTCGATAAACAAGCAATTGTTTAAAATAATCTCCAAGAACTATTTTAAATTTAAGAACCAAAATGTATGGACAAACGGATTTGAAAGTATTTTTGTACATGCGTGAAATCATGGTAAGATTTATGGTAAAGTTGTGTTATATAGTCATGAGTTAAGCCGTGAAATCAGTCATTGATGATGTTTGCATTAAGATAGATTACCTACATGCATCACATCTAGACGATCTAGTCGTACCATTGCAGTTCTTATCTTATGTTGTGTATTGTGTTTCGATTACCATATTTATTGTAGTTATTGTTTCTTTTTTTTCTTGTAGACAACCTTTACATTACTTTTCTTATTAACAGTTATACTTTCTTTGTTATTATTTTTTTTTATTTGAATTCGATATATACACTTGAGCGAAGGGTCTTTCGAAAATAGCGTCTTTATCTCTTTAGACCCCACCTAATGAAATTTCACGGGTATGTTGTTGTTGTTTGTCAGCTCTCATCAGACACAGTCAGTCGCAATACATTCAATGAAATACAATCACAACAATGATATATCTTCTTATATATATATATATATATATATATATATATATATATAATTTAGACAAATATTATCAGAGATGAGTCTGATGGCCGATGAGGTAGTAATGTGGGCAGGGGCAGATCTAGGGGAGCGGGAGGGTGTTCACCCAAATCTCCTTGTAAAAAAAAATATACTATATATACATATAGGACAAATTTTTAATTTTTAATGTACATATATACTGAATCCCCTAAACACAAGACTAAAAATTGACTTAGTGGTTTAGGAGGTTCAAAATTCATCTTGATTTCCAAGTTCAAGTATGAGGCACTACATTTTATTTTCGAATTTTCTTAGTGAAAATTTTGAATATATCACTGGGTATGGGTGGGAACTATGAGGTGGAGGTGAAGATGAAGTCTATTGGAGGATGGAAAAGACACAATTAACATGAAATGTCGTCACTTATTTTTCAAATTATTTCCCTTACTCTTCTTTTTAGAAAAAAAAAATATTTTTCAAAATTTAGACAAACCGAACCAACTAATTAATAATAGGTCTCTTCATTCTTTTAAGATTCGTTAGGGTCTTCTCAATTTGGTGTAGAAGCCCAGATAATTGGATGGATCAGCGGGACTAGAGAAAACTCGAATATATAGAATACTAATAAGAATTGAAGAATTTTAAGAGTCTGTTTGGAAATACACCAGGTAATTGGAATTGGTGTAATTACTAGGGTCATAATTACTAGATTAGTATTACACAACTTAGTAATTACGCTGACCTGCTTGGTTGCCACGATGTAATTACAGTGTAATTACACGTGTACTGTTTGGTTGACAGGTGTAATCATAAGGTTATATTGAATTTTAAAAATTAAAATTAATCATTTAAAATTAAAATTTTATATCAGAAAAATAAGTGCCTTTATAAATAATATTAAATTTAATATTTAAGATATATATTGTCTCTTGAAAATATATTAATTAATAAACGTATGTTTTTAACTAATATAATAAAAAATAATTGATTTATATTTTTCAATTTTAGTATATTTTAATTAAATTAATTATAAAAATTAAAAGTACTCAATTTCTATGAACATCATGAAATGCAGTAAAAGTTTAGAATAAGAAGGAAATGAAATATAAATAATATAAAAAATAATTTTAAAAAAATATTCGAATAATAAAAAAAACAATTTAAAATAAAATAAAAAATACATTAAAACGAAAAAAAATTACAACAGTAATAAAAGGAAGAAATCCGCTTGTAATTATACCATGTAATTACCAGCAATTCAAAGCTCCCCTTGTAAATTGGAGAGTATAATTACATCCTGTCAATTACACCCAATTACCTGCTGACCAGGTAATTACATGCCCAACCCAACAGGACAGACAGTGTAATTACACCAAATCCTATTATCAGGGTGGGCTTTCCAAACAGGCCCTAAGTGCTTTGGTAATAGTTGACTAAGGATTTGTTTGGAAAGCCACCGGGTAATTGGAATAGGTGTAATTACTAGGGTAGTAATTACCAGCCTAGTAATTACACTGACATATTTGTTTGCCACAGTGTAATTACAAGTGTACTGTTTGGTTGCACATATGTAATCATAAGGTCATATTGAATTATAAAGCTAAAAATTAATTATTTAAAATTAAAAATTTATATTAAACAAATAAGGGCCTTTATAAATGATATTAAATTAAATATATAAGATATATATTGTCTCTTGGAAATATATTAATTAATAAACATATGTTCTTAACTAATAATATAAAAAATAATTGATTTATATTATTCAATTTAGTATATTTTAATTAAATTAATCATATAAACTAAAAGTACATAATTTCTATGAACAACATGAAATGCATGTTCGACAAAAAGATCAATATTATAAATATAATGTCATAAAATTATAAAACATTTGACAAAAAGATAATCTATCAAGTCTAACTTTAAAAAAATAACATGTAATGTAAAATATCGAGTCAATACTCCTAAAACAAATGAAATTGAAAATATAACATAAGTTCTAAATTCAAAACAAAAAATTTAGCATAATACTCTTATGTCAAATTTCAACATAACATACATAAATATGATTTTAAAGAAAAGGAAAACGTAAGTCCATAACTTTATTCAACAATGAATTCTACTTCAATTTAAAAATTAGAATACTAACAAAATTATACTAATGAATTTTTAGAAGATACGAAAAATTGCATGGAATCACATGAAGTAAAGGTTGAAAATATGAAGGAAATGAAATATAAATATATAAAAAAATATTTTTAGAAAATATTAGAATAATAAAATAAAAAATAATTTAAAATAATAAAAACAAAAATACATTAAAACGAAAAAAAATAAAACAAAAATAAAAGGAAAGAATTAAAAGTAATCAGCTTGTAATTACACCATGTAATTACCAGTGATTCACAGTCTCCCCCCTGTGAATTGGAGAGTGTAATTACACTCTGCCAATTACACCCAATTACCTGCTACCCAGGTAATTACATGTCCAATCAAAAATGACAGATAATGTAAGTATACCAATTACACCAAATCCAATTACCAGGGTATGCTTTCCGAACAGGCCCTAAAAGTAAAAGGTTAAAATTTGCTATGTACGAAATATCTTAGTTTATTCGTATCTTTGCTATTAACAAATTGTCTCGTATTTTTCTTATTATTAATGAAACTCCAACGTGAAATGAATGAATATTATGTGTTAAAATACTTTAGTTACCCTTCTATCTTTTACTAGTATTATTTAATAGGGATAATTTTATAGACCTATCCTCAAATTTCGCTTTATCATATTAACCTTCTTCGTGGTTTAAAATATTACGAAAACCTTCCTTATTTTGATTTTTTTGTAACAATTTTTTTAATCTATTTATTTTAATGTAAATAACTATATTTTGACTAATAATTGTTTACATTAAAAATAAATCGATTAAAAGTATTGTTACAAAAAAAAAAAGAGGAAGGTTTTTGTAATATTGTAAATAAGGAAAGAGATTAGTATGATTGAAAATGATGTTTGAAAATTAGTTTAGATATAAATACAAATTGAAATTGTTTTTGAATTTTTGTGAGTGATTCAGAGTGAAAATTATGAAAACAGTGTTTTAGAGTTTTTCAAATTCCGAAAATTCAACTTCGAAACATTTTAATAATTCTATGTTAAAAAAAAAAGTATTCGTAATCAAACAAGCACTTGATATATGTTTTGCTAAAGAATTGTGATCAAGCCGTAAGCATTTCTACCTCCTTAAATTAGAGGTTTCGAATTTGAATTTTCATATATACAAAATCGTCTTTGTTTGGAAATGTTTTACCCATAATATAGAATTTCGGCATGAATTCAAAAATTTAAATCTGTCCTAATACAAATATCGAATATCGAACAGAAAATTTAAAAAAAATAATGATGAAGCTGAAAACGAAGGCGTAAGAAAATTAGCCGATGCGCGTAAAGACCCGCTGAATTAGTCTTGGTCTTTGCCGCCCGAGAAGTTTCTCATCACTTAAGGAGTTGTTTGGTTTCATATATAAAATATCTTACTCTCGATTCACTTTTACTTATTTATACTTTACACGATCCTTAAGAAATAATAAATGAAGTATATATTTTATCATGATACCCAGATTAATTGATATATAATTTTAATGAACTTGAATAATAATTTGAAAAGAGTAATTAGTGCTAAAAATAAAACAAAATTATTTTTCTCTTAATATGTAAAGTGGTGCAATGGACGAATAAAAATGAACGGAGAAAATATTTTGGTTGCCCTTTTGATACTCTACATAAAATTCAACACTAGTTACACGGTGTTTGATTGTCCCTTTGTTGCTTACATAAATTATGTAAAAATTTATGTATTATTTTATAAAGAATAGAATACGAATAAAAATATGAAATTAGCAATGTGTTGATTAATATTACAAAAATGAGAAAATTGACCTTCGTAATAGTTAGAAAACTCATGTTTGCTTAAACAACAAATAAATATTTTACTGCATCAAATTAAACATTCAACAAAGTATCATTTTCAATTTTCATAATTAATTGCTGCATAATTATTCTCGATATAACTAATTCGTACATTATTATAGAGGGAGGGAGGGATGTTTAAGAAAATAAAATATTCATGCCAATGTATTTTAATATTCCACGACTTCAACATAATCTTTTACATAACTTGTATCTAATCCAAACAACCCTTTTAAGTTTTTTTCAAAGTCTATTTCTAATCTTTCATCCAATCACGTCTCCCAATTAATTTTTGTCTGTTATAATAATGTATATATTCGTCCCATTATAAATAGCTCTATTTGTTGAATTAAATGATGTGATGGTATTTTACTTGACCATTATATCTTTTGTGAAACTTAGTTGTAACTTCCCGCATCAGATTGATGGATTAGTTATCATCTATTTTCATTTTATTCGAAATATATAAGAATAATATATGTGTTTTGTTTTATTACAAATTTTAGTTTTATCACTTTTTTGTTATAATAAACCTTAGTGATAAGCAATGATCATGATCATCCATGATGTCCACCCAAGTTTTAAAATCTCATGATCGATTCGATACGAAAGAAAATATTTATATATAATATATTTAAATATTACGGTAGGTAAGGTAGGGGTAGTGATGGGATGGAGGCGCCGTGGGTTGGGGTTAGTCGCCCAGTAGGATAGGGATGATGTAATTAATGTAAAATGTCACTTATAAAACTTATTTTTCCCTACTTTCACTAAAAAAGTCATTTTAAAAAAACTTATTTTTCAAAACTTTTGACCAACTGAACATGAGAAAATTAGAAAACATTTTAGCCTCAGTATCCTTCTTCCCTTTTCCTAAGCTAGAAAGGACATTATAAATTTTATTCTTTTTGGTCTTGAATCAATAATCAAATCCCTTAATGCACCACATGTAGAGCTTCCTTTCAATAGAGCAAAATTGATAGAGGCTCTTTAATTATTTGTGGAATGGTCTCTGTAAAATGAGTTGACTAGTTGACTTGGACTATAAATAAATACAATTTTATTTTTGTATTTGTTTCATTTCTATAACAAAATTTAATCTATATGAAACTTAAAAGTATTTAAATTATAAACTTAGTTTTGAATTATTTAACACAAATACTTGTTCCAAATAAGAAAAAAAAAATTCTACAAATTCTTTTAATATATAATATGACTTCCTTGAAAGTGGCTATTCAATTTTTGCCATATCTATTGACTTGGAGGAATCTAGAAAAAACTTGTCAATATTTTACTAAATATATGAGCAATATTTCTTTAAGGATGTTGTACTTATTCAAGCTTCAAATCCTTATTTTTTCAATTCTGTTTTTATATTTTTCCAACCAATTGACCCAAGAGAGAGAGAAACACTTATATAAAATATCCAATTTCCTACCATATATTAAATCTCTCATTCAACTCCATTTCCATATCCTCTTCTATGCAACTAACCATGGATAGAGAACAAGAAGAGATGCAATTCCTAGGCCTCTTTGATATCTACATAGAAGCCTACAAAGTCATCTACCAATGGAAGAAAATTTTCAGCCAAATCACCCTATCTTTGATCCTTCCTATGTCCTTCATCTTCTTAGCTCACATGGAAGTTTACCATCTTTTCTTCTCTGACCTTAAACACTCAGAATCTCAGCTCAGACATACTCACACGGGCACGGCAAAATACAACAAGATCTCTGATCACATAGATTCAGAGCTAACCTCTCTATGGCTTTTCATAATTGTCTACTTCACTATCCTCATCATCTTCTCCCTTCTTTCCACCTCTGCTGTGGTTTACACAATTGCTTCCATATACACGTCACGTGAAGTCAGTTACAAGAAAGTTATGAGTGTTGTTCCTAAAGTTTGGAAGAGGGTTATGGTGACTTTCTTGTGTGCTTTCCTTTGTTTCTTCATCTACAACCTTGTTTCCTTCTTTCTCTTAGTTTTATGGTTTGTATGGGCTTTCAGCATGCGGGGTGAAAATGATGGTCTTGCTAACTTTATTTTTGTGATCATGGCGATTGTTTATGTTGTTGGATCTGTGTACCTTTCGGTTATATGGCACTTAGCTAGTGTGGTAACTGTGTTAGAGGATTCATATGGAGTGAAAGCCATGATCAAAAGCAAGGATTTGTTAAAGGGGAAGATGAGAATAGCCTTGGTTTTCTTTTTCAAGTTCAATCTCTCACTTGGTATCTTGAACTTTGTTTTCAAGAAGTTTGTGGTACATGGAATCCATCATATGCATCTAGGGATGTTGTATAGAGTAGGGGTTGGGTTGTTTTGTCTTCTTTTATTGTTTACTTTGATGCTCTTTGGTTTGGTGATTCAAACAATTATTTACTTTGTTTGCAAGTCCTATCACCATGAGAACATTGACAAGTCTGCACTTTCTGATCATCTTGAAGTTTATTTGGGAGAGTATGAACCTTTGAAGTCTCAAGATGTGCAAATGGAGAGTTATCAAGTTTAAAATATTTTACTTGTATCTTCTGTGGGTGAAACATTTCTCTATGTATTTGACTTTTTCAATGGATGATATTTATGAGAATTATTATGACAGAAAAGATTTAATATCTTTATCAGCTTTGGTCATTCTGTATGTCATAACTCATAATGGTTGTCTTAGATATTATTTTATGTCATGATTGATTATGGTTGACCAACAGTTTAGGAGAACTAATATGTATGTTGGAATTTGATTAAATAAGAAATTCATACTTCTGACTGTCTATGCAAACATTTAAGGGATAAGACCTTCACATATCTGTATTGAGAACACCCCTAAACTCGGCGCGAATTATTAGTTTCATCCTCGAACCATTGACAGCCTTAAAAACACCCCTTAACTTGACTAACTGAACCTAAACACACACACAATCTTGCAAGATGAGTGAAATACACCCCTACATTCTCGCCAAGTTTAGGGTTTTTTTTCAACACTTCTCTCGACTTTTTATTAAGAACCTCATGCTCTTATAGGAGTTTGAGATCACTTGCTATATCATGTGGTAGATTGAGGGTGTATCTAAGTTTAGTTGGTCAAGTAGAGGGGTGTTTTTAAGGCTGTCAATAGTTCGAGGACGAAACTAATAATTTATGTCAAGTTCAGGGGTGTTTTCAATATTTATCTCGTTAATTTATCATCAAATAGGCAAAGGGACAATGATATTACAAAACAAAGAGATGAAGGTTAACATGGAGAGAGATTTAAAGAACTAAGTATATCTAATTGTTAGTTATTGTAAAAGGAGTTACTCCATTTTCCGCGCCCAGAACCAGAAGTTCCATCTGGGTTTATTGACAGATCTCATGTTTTAAAACCTTACAAAAACATATATTTTGCTTTTGAAAGTATCACGGAAGCAGTAATATATCCTTTACTGGTACAAAAACAATTACATACCTCAGGTACCGGAGGGAAAACAAACTGCATCTAGCACAGGCACTGAGTGATGCTTTTTCACTTCAACAAACTCCTACTTCCATTAGTACAGAACTAACGAGTCCCGCAGTTGTAAGGACCCATATATCTCAGCTATTAAAGATCATCCTGGGAAACCATTTGACTGGCATATTCCGCCACCCTACAACTTTTATTTTGACATCTTATACGTTACATTGAAGAAAAAAAATAACACATGAGTTGTGTGCATCACTTGGACGACAACTGCTGAGAACCATCCTTCTTTTCTTCCTGTTTGGATCCTGATACAGCTGCTGTTGCTGCAGCAGTCATGGCAGCAGCAGCTGCACCTAATTTTACTCCTCCTGCAGCTTTAACAGCACCACCAATTTTTGCAAAGGCAGCTATTCCTCCAACAAGAATGGCTCTCAATGCAACAGTTGGTTTTATACTCATATTTGTCTACCTGAGAAAAAAAATATAAGAGTTGTAAAGCCCCAGATCACCTAAAAACAAATATCACATTGGCATATCAAAGGGAAGATATTAACACAATTTTCTCTGAGATGCAGAAGCTCGCGTAAGACGAGATAGCGCACAAGTTACAAATTCCTAAATTAAAAAATAGCATATAACAGATAAGGAACTAGATAAAATCTCAATGCTACTATTTTCAGAAACTGCACACCACAAAGATCAGTTCCTTCATTTCCTATAACAGACAAAAAATGTAGTAAGTGCTGCAAAGGCCTCCTAAATGGCTAAGTTGCAACAGAAAGGCTGGAATAGAGTGTAGCAGTTTCAAATAAGTCCTACAAATGGGTTCCCAATTACAGGAGTTTCGGAAATAATTCCCAATAACCCAGCACTAGAAAGAACCAAAGGCAAAAAGTCTTAATGATAACCACAATAGATGGCAAAATTATTCATGGCAATCCCTACAGATTCTTCTTCTGCAAACTGAAAGCAGCGCATTCTTATGTAAAAGAACACCAGGATATTAAGCATTAGGTGTCCAATATAAAATTCACACCAGCTCTATAGCAATAACATCTGAACCGTTTCTCCACCTAAATCAAACTATGGGATGGAATTTTTCTTCCAAATATGTTGTGTCAGTGCTGGAAGCATCACATTTGCAGAATCCTCACATCCATAAAAATGAAAAAGCAGCATAAAAATTCCCCGCAATCTTAGAGTCAACCATGAGATTTTGAGCAGCGCCTCTACAGCAACTTCTCTATTCTTGTGATTCCAAGTGTTAGGTACCCTGGGAGGTAGAGTTGTTTTGATCAATGCAGTCCTAAATTCTCTGCCAACATATGTAATGTTTTTATTTCCCATCCCCGGTGAGGTGGTGAAAATCTTAGACAAGTTGAGGAGGGATTTCTTATGGCAAGGAAGCAAGATTGAGAAAAGTTTCAACCTGGTAAAATGGAGCACAGTTCAGCAAAGCAAGAGTTTTGGAGGTCTAGGAGTGAGGAACCTAAAGTTTCATAATAAGAGTTTACTTATCAAATGGCTATGGAGATTTACTCAAGAAAATCAGTCCTTTTGGAGGGAGATTATCCTTCATAAGTATGGTCCGGAGGGGCAGTGGTGCACTAATGAAGTGACTAATACATATGGGGTTGGGGTTTGAAATCTATCAGGAATCTATGGATGACTCTCAAGCTAAACACTAAAGTTAGAGTTGGTAGGGGAGACAAGGTACTTTTTTGGGAAGAGGACTGGAGTGGTCATGGCACACTTCATTCCCTTTTTCCTGGACTGTTTTCAATAAGCTTGAATACTGGATGCAGTATACAAGAAATGTGGTCCCCTCAAGGGTGGAACCTGACTATCAGAAGACCCCTAAATGATTGGGAAATACCATGGGTAGTAGATTTTCTAAAACTAATAGGAAACTTCCCGGGCACTAATACAGACTCAGACAAACTCATTTGGAGGCACCACAATGATGGAATTTTCACTGTTAACAGAGTATACAAAAGGGGACCGAGTGTAGCTGCAGGCAGGTCAACTGGACCTTGGAATACTATATGGAAGAATGTGGCTCCTAATAAAGTGAAATGCTTCACTTGGCTAGCAGCTAGGAAAGCATGCTTGACACATGAGGCATTGCAGAAAAGGGGGTCCATCATAGCATCTAGATGCCTCCCCTACAAGGAGGCCCTAGAAACCAACAAACACCTTTTCATGCATTGCAAAGTAATGACTCAAGTTTGGGCTATGTTCACTTCCATTGCTGGAATCAACTGGATCATGCCTGAACATACTGCAGACTTGCTTAGCTGTTGGATCAGAAGAGGAGGAAGCAAAAGCCAAAAAAGATGGTGGAGGACAGTCCCAGCCTGCATCTGGTGGACCATTTGGAAGGAGAGGAACCAGAGGATCTTTGAAGGAAAAGAATCCTCTATTTTGAAGATTAAGTGGAAAGTTATTACTTCACTAGGTTTTTGGTGTAAAGAACAGAGTATAGAAGAGGAAATCCAACTAGTGGATTTTATAGGCTCTTTGTAAGTACCTCTCTTTTCTTTTTTGTAAACTTTTTGGAGGTGGCCAGCATAGCCTTAATGCTGAATGAATACAATTTACCAATTTCAAAAAAAAAAGTGTTATAGGTGTTGGTTCTTGTTGACACATGTCTTGCACCATGTCACTAGCATGCTGCAAGAACATGGCACAGACATGAAGATATACCAGCAGAATGCTCTATCAACAACCCTGCACTAACTGCAGGCCAAAAGGCCTAAGTACCTCTGATCTTCCACCAAATCCATGCATTCCATGGCCAGAAATTATACAGTTACACATTGTTCATTCTTAGAACCCTTATTACAGAACCACCAGCTTCCATATCAAGACAAAAGGAAGAAAACTTGGCACACTTGAAATATAATTAGCCTTCATTCCAGCAACTGGCATGTACTTCAAAGAAATCCTAATTGTCCTTCTCGCACTCTTGTGATAACATATGAACCTATAACACCACCTATTCATCATACGGTAGGTCTCACGGATCATTAGACTTCTAAAACTACCAATATATTGAAAAAGCCTCATTAAATAAACTAGATTTTTTTCATTACCCGATATTAAGGAATCTGCACCCGTATCTTTTACCTGCAATACAGAAAAAGGCACTCCACCTCTTTAAAAAACTATTATAACCATATTTAAATATTAGTAAAGTTATCAGACACGAATAGGTTTCAGAACCTCCTCCTGTAGCAAATTCATATACAATTTCATGTTTAACAATTCACATTGTCTACAGGACTACAGCACAAGCTGATATCACAAGCAAGTACCTCAACTTTGGCTTCAGCTTGTCTTTTTCTCATCAGAACATTCAGTTTTTCAATTACCTATCTAATCATTTAAACCTAATAAAACATGATAACAAGAACATCACATGATGCTATTTGGTCATTGCATCTCACATATCATCTGCTAAAACATATTGTAAGCAGAATCGCAGTCAAAATTCTGCATAAAACATGAAACAATAGCCTTCCAAGCTACATGAATTTTTACGGTCTTTCACTGTATCCAAACCATTAATCCATTAAGACTTTCCGTTCATATTCATCAATTCAAATTTTGATGATGATTTTCTATAACCATTTGCATGGCATGACCATGACTGTTGTGCTCGTCTTGGACTTGGCTGTGCCTCTTAAGTGGGTCAGCCTCATGTGCCCTTGACTTCATTATAATGCCTTTAATTTTTCCAAAAAGACAATTATTGAGTATTGGAATCAAAAGGCCCAAATGGGGCAGAACTGTTGCAGCCTCAATTATGTGTTCCATCCTCCACCATAAGCAAAACAAGTTCTACAAAATAGTCATAAGACTAGCAATGTTACATGAGCGAGTGTTGGGCTTCCAGCACCCCAGCAATTTCCATAAAACGAGTGTCGCATTTGTAAAATACGAATGATCAGATGGATGTATGGTGATATGAGTTTAGCCAAGACCAGAAATGCTCAGCAGCACATGGAAGAAAGAACTACAACACACAGATGGTGGTAGAGGCAGATCTTTCAACTGTTGAAGCTACAACCATGCAAATGGATGCAATAAAGCATGAAGAAGTGGAACCTGCTTCATCATTAGATAGTTCACAGGGTACCCTTGTAGATGAGGAAGACGAAGCAACGGATGTTGAGGAAGAGACTGTTAATGTAGAACTAGCAGTCCCGGTATTCAATGATATCTGGTGATGCACAACAAGGAACTAACAAGGAAGATGTACATTGTTTTGAGATAATGCAAGATTCCTTGTGGGTTTGTACCAGATAAGACAATCTCCGGTGTAGCTTTGTTAGTTGGCATAATTCTGGTGTAATTGATCAAGTTGGCTATCTTGAAGTCGAAGAAGAACTGGTAAAGTATAAGCATGTTCACATTGATTCCTCTGTTTAGTGGATATTATTTATCTCTCATGCTGCTTATGGCAATGTGAGATTAGAAAGAATGCTTTATGGACAAATTTGCTTCCTTGGTACAACATTTGCAGTGTGCACCAGTAAAGGGAATTTGAGGGACAAACTACCGCAGTGGTCATATGTTGCAACAGGAATTGCTATCACTTGGTGCATACCATCTGAGATACTGTCAAGCGATAGAGAGTTTCGCTATGACTCCAAGGGGAACATTGAGACACCAACAAAAGAAGGGGCAGAACAGTTCTAGCACTGACATTGCAATGGATCATACTCTTGTTGGTGTGAAGACTGTTCCCTGAATGATGGAATTGTATGACCTATCTAGCAATTTTATTTCTTTAGAAGAGTACTGGAATGAGGCCCAAGCTGTCAAACTTGCGCTTCATGTTGGATAGGGATTGAATACTAAGTTTGCACAGGACCAAATGGAACATGCCAACCCCAATGCTTGGGTTCAATAATTTGAACAACAGTGTGGGGTTAACTGCTGGTCACATGAATTTGAGCATGAGCAGTTCCAACTTGTACTGATTGATCCAATGATATTGGTGTCTACAATATTACCTTTTCCAAGGGTCTTACATGTGTACCTAATGGTTCTGGTGCAGCACCAAGAACCAATTTGGATTCATGCCACGGCGTTCAACTATAAAAGTCAATCATCTCGGGAGTAGATTGGTGGAGCAGTATAGTGAGAGGAAGAGGGACTTACATATGATGTTCATGTCGACAAAGTCATTAGAAGAGTTTTATGGAGATGTTTGGAGGCTAAAGGAGTACCTGAAGCCTACATTAGGGAGATTAAGGACATCAGGACATGTATGATCGAGCCATGACATGGTTGAGGATAATGGGAGGAGACTCGGAGCATATTTTAGTCGTGATGGGGTTACACTAGGGATCAATGCTTAGTCCATTTTTATTTGCCTTGATGATGAATGTACTACGACATATCCAAGGGTGTACGCTATTTGCAAATGGCATAGTATCGATTGACAATAAGCTAGAGGTTGGGAGACAGACCTGAGACTCTAAAGCGTTTAGGTTGAGCAGGAATAAGATTGAGTACTTAGATTGCAAGTTCAGTGACGTTACCCATGAGGAGGATGTGGAAGTGAGGATTAATACTAAGGTCATCGCTAGGAGAGAAAATTTCAAACTTGGGTCTATAATCCAAGGATATACTGAGGTCGACAAGGATGTAATACATCGTATTGGAGTGGGGTGGAGGAAATAGAGGCTAACATACAGTGACTTATGTGATTAGAATGTGCCGCCCAAGTCTTAAAGATAAGTTTCATAAAGTGGTTGTTAGACCAGCTACTTTGTATGGGGCTTTGTGTTGGTCGTTCAAGAACTCGCACGTCCAGAAGATGAAAGTAGCGTAAATAAGGATGTTGAGAGTGTGGGCATACTAGATGAGATGGGATAAGGAACAAAGATATTTGGGAAAAAGTAGGAGGCAAGTGAAACATAGATGGTTCGGGCATGTGAAGACGAGATGTCCATATGCCCTAGTGAGGAGATATGAGAGGTTGGCTATAGTGGGTCCGAGAAAAGGTAAAGGTAGGCCGAAGAAGTATTGGGGAGACGAGAGGTGATTGGACAGGATTTGAAACACTTGTAGTTTATCGAGGACATGACCCTAGATAAGAGGATATGGAGGTCAAGGGTAAGGATAGAAAGGTTAGTAGGTAGTCAACGTCTAGTTTCCCTAATCAGTGGTAATAGTATTTCCTTTTCTCCTACTTTCTTATACTTCGATTTTATTATTACATGTTTTCTTTGCTTCAATTATCGTGTTATTTGCTAATGGTGTTCTATTTTCCTTCTTGTTTTGTTATGCTTTACTTAAGCCGAGGGTCTATCGGAAACAACCTATCTACCTTCATGAGGTAAGAGTAAGGTTCCGTTACACACCACCCTTCTCAGACTCCATTTGTGGAATTTCATTGGGTATGTTATTATTGGTATCTTATAAGCCTACTAGTGCAGAAGTCACAAAGAAGTTGTTAGCCTTGGTTGGAACGAAATTGACTTTTGACTGTGGTGGTACAACATCAACACTGAACCTGGTTGCTTGATAGAGCTAATGAAGTTTGGCATGGGAGGAGTTGCAGTTGTTTCAAGTGCTGCAAAAGCTCTTGAAAAAATAAAGCCAACAGAACTAGAGTAGCATTTTAGAGCTTTTTGGGGCTTTTTTCTTTTGATAACACTGAAGAATGTTTACATACGGTGAATCTACACATGAGTTCCTTGATTTTTACAATGCACACTTTTGAGGACAAGGGTGAGTTGAAGGAGGGAGATTTGATACGACATGAATTTCTTAAGCCTCTTAGAGCAACTGGAAAGGAATTAAGGAGGCTCAAGTTAGCATTGGGCACTTATGGCTTGTTTTAGAGAAGCATGTTAGCTCATTCCCGTCCTACTTCCCTATGTACTAAGCCTATAACTAACTTCCCCTGAAAGGACTTACTTATATTTTGAGAAAATGAATTAGCCCCTCTTTATTTCTTTCTTTTTTTGTTTTGCTGTAATTTTCTCAAGCTTACTTAGCTTCCAATTTCAGATTGTATAGTGAACCAACCCAAATTTGCAACTCTACATCAACTTAGCAAACTTCTTGAGTATGTTGCTGACTCATTATGAGCACCACATCGAAGTCCTCTAATTGCCTACACATAAAACTAATCTAAAGAAAACTTGTCTTGCCCCATGAGGCCATGATATTGAAATCAACATCCAGTAATCCTCAAACAACAACAAAACAAAAAACCAGACATTGCCCTCTACTGCTTGAATCTCCTAACTTTCATATACATGAACCTGCTTACGATATTTGTCAAAACTATCATGGGTTGCCAGACAAATACGACACCAAAAACTGAACAATTTCGTGTAAGCAGAAGACTGCAAATTATCTTACAAAAAGAAATTGGGGCTTCATTTGGGCAGTGGGAGACCAGAAAACGTCAACGCTATCAAACCCATATTGGGGATTCTCATATTACAGATAAAATTCATTTTGAAGAAAGAGATTAACGATTTGCAACAGGTGAAAACAAGTATAGTTATGAAAATCTAAAGGCAGAAACCGCGAGAGTATTACTTACAGCTAGATTTCCGCCGGAAGAACCGAGTGGTCGGAGACTCGCCGGAGAAAGATACGGGGAGAATGGACTGAATCACTGGAGACAGCTTAATTTGAAAATGCGGGGTTTCTGTTTGTTGAATGTTGGAAGGGACAAAATTTGGGGAAATAAGGTTAGGAGGTGTTACGAAACTAGAAACTAAAAAACAAGAGTTAATTTTTTAATGCGTTTGATGATGTGTATAAGAAATATTATATGTTTAAATTTTGATTATTTACTTATTTTATTTTAATTTTTTCACGAAGATTTATAATATTCTTACTTACTTTTAATATGACTTGAATTCTCAATCTATCAATTGATGATGTAGGTACTCAACCACTTAAGCAAATTTCACTTTTCATTTCACGTTATTTTATTTCATTTAGAATATCACTATTTTATTTCTATAACGACACCTAAGGTCGTTTTGTGATTTGCTTCTCTTCTCCTATTTGACTCTTCTCGTAGCTTTAGGATAGATTTTATGACTTGTGAGAATGGGTGGTTCAATTCTTGAGGTGATCAAATGTGTTTTAGAGAAGTTTTTCAGTTTTGCAATTCTGGAGTTTTGATCAAAGTCAACATTTTGGGATTAGCGGGGTCGAATTTGAGTTGAATGATCCCGCTAGGTCCAAAGAATGATTTGTTACCTAGTTGGAGGTTCATCACAATTTTCAAGGCTTGTAAGGTGTTTTGGGCGTTTGGTAAGATATTAAATTTTTCTTAAGTTTGAAATTGACCATGGTCAACATTCTGTCAAGCCAACCTTAAAAATAATAATTTGACAATTGATCGATTTGTATTATTTATTTTTCTTCGAGAGGTCCCAAATGGTTCATTTTGAAAGACGGATAGTGTTGAGGTTGTTCATGTTGTTGTATCGAGTGTCGTTGCTCCTGCGGTCCAGGAGATGCATTGGCAAAACCGTAGCAGCGGAGAGGTTTCTGCACCTATGAAGAAGACCGGGATTACGGGTGGTCGTGCCTACAAATCTATCACAATGAGAAAATTATGTTCTTGTGAAGTTCTTCAGCATCAACAAAAGGTATAAGTGGTAGTCATATTTATTATCCAACTTTGAATTGAGGTATGATCAATAAAAAACAGCATGACAACCACCGTTGGATTTTAAAATATTGGTACAATCAAGTACGTAGGGGGTTTTATCACCTCTACAAAAAATTCATATACATGAAAAATAAAATTAACATGAATATCATGAATTGAGTACAAATTTTCAATCATAGTCTCATGTTGATTGCTCTATGATCTTGTCGTTTTAATTTTACACTTTTAGAATATAGTTTCTCATTCTCATATATTAGGTACGAACATTGTTGGCTAATATTCATAGGGATATCATTAATGGTAGAAGATATTGTTGTAAAATTTTCTCCTTTGTTTTTGTATAATACAGCGGTGTGGCAGAACTGTGTCTCACTGTCTTGTGTGGGAGAGTTAGAGGGAGAATTTACCATATTAAAATTTTAGAGATGCGTACAAATACAAACATCTTACATGCATAAATCCTTAATTTGTAACCTCGAATAATATCTTCATAGGCAACTTTATCAGGAGCATCTATAGGTTTCCGGTGGTGGTAGTTGGTTGTGAAATAGATAGCGTTGATTGTTATGGCTGGAGTGAAAGGATTTACTTCCAACATGATCAAAATAAGAAAGATTATATTATTTTTTTCTCCAAAATATTTGGATTCATTTTAATGAATCCAATTCTTTGTAGAGATGACAACGATTAAAACAAAAATAAGCTAGCTCAGCAAAATACACCTATCCATACTTGTCGAAATTTTTTTAGGGTGCTTTTCACCATATTTCTATTTTCTAGAAAGAAAGTGAAGATGAAAAGAGGACTTGAGATGCACGTACGATGCATAGAATGCGTGTGTGGCGCACGAGATATGATATGTGACACACGCAAAAATTAATTTTATTGAATATTCTTAAGACCTTTTATTAAGATTTTACTTTAGACCACCGATTTCACAATACTAATTAATTACTTAAAATATTTTATTTTAAAAAAGTAATATATATACGGACACAAACCCCTATATCAAGTATAGTGAACATTAGTGAGCAATTTTTGGTGAACATAAAAAAAGAAGAAAGAATTTAGTAATAAAATAGAAGTTAGTAGATGAATTTAAATATGAATTATTGTGTCTGACATACGTGATGCTAGAAAGTACTATTATTTGCTACCAAATCATTATTTTTCAATAACGGTAATGACAACCAAGTACGAAGCTAGCCTTTTGACCATGATTTTATCTATGTCGAATTTTTTTGATATATATATATAGAGAGAATTTATTAAAATTTAAATTCATAATTTAATGATATTTAATGGTTTGATAGTCAAATTCATTAAACTTAAATTAGGATTCTGCATGATAATTATCTTCTCCCAATGCAAGTTATCTTGAGGCTAGGAGGTCATTTCATCTTATTATCCTTCATAAGACATAATTATAAATTTATAGTGGAGTCGATATTGCTAAATTATGTATTGTTGGTAAATAAAAATGTTGGTGTAATTTTCCTGAATTGATCCTTTATTTTATTTTTTTTGTCTTTTTCATTATCATAATAGTTTTGATAAAAAAGAAGAAAAAATCTAATTCTCTTTTTTATTTTTTTTCCTTCTTTATTATCTGTTTTGCTTCGATTGAATAAAGTCATTTTGAACTGAAATTATGAACTAATATCTCTTTTGAATAGACACACTTAACACTGACATATTTAGTTCAAATTATTTTGAGAAGGGCATGCTTTAGAATATTCTATTCTTAGAGCAATCACTGAAGTCTCAATTTCACTATAGAATTTGTGAATTCCGAGTTGGGCCACTTCAAATGACATGAGCCGCATGTGGAAAAAGCCTCTCACGTACAATTTTTAGGAGAATTTAATTTTTAAAAAAAACATAGTAATGTTGAACCTTCTTTAATTATTCATAATATGTTCCTCTTTTAATAAAAATTCTGGATCCGCCTGATAATTGTATCACCATACTATCAACAATTTTCTTAATTATATATTTAGTATATTTATAATAAACAAATTTGTATACAAAAATTACTTATTTTCTATTTATTAATTTGGGTTTTTAAAAAAATATTTGTATTACTTGGCATGATGAAAAGGGACCAAACAAATATGAATAATCTCAAACGTAACAATCGGTGTCCGATTCGAGTCGGTAAACTATCAAAGCGTACAACTTGTTAAAGCATAGTGTACAAGCAAACGCTTCATTATAAAAAATTGCCTTCAAAAGAAAGCAAAAGCTTCGCGAGCTTTGTTCTCCATTCGTCAACCTTTTTCTCTGTATTGATCATTATATAATACAACTTTACCAATTACAAGGTTTTCTCTCTGTTTTTTTCTCTTCGATTTGGTTGTTAATTTTGTTGATTTGATATATAGTTTTTGAATCTGTGTTTATTGATTGGTGTTCTAAAAAGGTTTTTTTTTTGGATCTTAGGGTTTTTTAGGTTGATTGAGTATCTGGGAATTACTGGAAATTTGAAATTGTTGGAGGGTTTTTGAGGAATGGAACCGTCTTCGTCTTCGCCGGAGTTTGATTATTTGTTTAAGCTGTTGATGATTGGAGATTCAGGAGTAGGGAAGAGTAGTTTGTTGCTCAGTTTCACTTCTGATTCCTTTGAGGATCTTTCTCCAACTATTGGTAAGTTGTTAATATGTTTTTTTGAAAATTGTTAATTTAGCGCCTTGTCTGTTTTTAAGTATATTGTGCAAATATTATTCCTTAAAAATTGTTTTTTTGTGTACATTTATAAAGAAAGAGGAGATGTTTGTGGAAGTGGGAATATTAGATGGATCAAATATGAAATATTGGGTGATAATTAATTTGTGAAAATGCTGGTATTGATGGAAAGATTGAATAAAATTGTTTTTGTGTTTTTGTGGGTGTGGTAATTAGTTAAGAGAGGGTTTGTTTAGCTGTTTATGCGCGAAATTTGTTTTGGTCAATGGGCTATATTGCATTTTGAAGGTGAGTTAACAGTTTGGCTGCAGCGATTCGATAACTTGTAGCTGCATGAATTGTGAAAGAGTTAATAAGAGGCTATTTGGAATGGTTATGTGCCTATATCAAAAGTGAAACAAACAGTTGGAGTTAATTCAATATGAGTGGACGAGGTGGTGTTGCATTGATCTAACTAGATGAAGCAGAGTATTTACTGCATTGTGGTATTCATGTCCTGCCGCATGACCAGCAGCAACAAAAAGAAAAGAAATACTTAGAATTAAAATGGTGGTATAAACAGTTAATTGATCTGACCAATTTCATGATGAGCTTTTCCGTTACACAGTGTCTGAACTGACAAATATATTAAGAGATAGTGCAGATAGTGCACTTGAACTGAACTTAGCAGGTTTTCACCGTGCACTTGATATGCCATAAATACATTAGACAAATCCTATTTCTTCTTTTCCTGGATAACTAGTTATTGAATAAGTCGTCTCTCATATTCTCAGGTGTGGACTTCAAGGTAAAACATGTCACCCTCGGGGGGAAGAAATTGAAGCTTGCTATATGGGATACAGGTAATTCTGTTATTTTATGCCTAATCCTCAATAAAGTCATACTTTATTTTAAATGTTTTAGTTGCAAACCCTTTTCACCAAGTAGCATTCTTTCAAACCCCTGAAAGAATTCTTATCCAAATATATTCTATGCAAACCAAGGAGAGGTCATTATTGATTACCCCTTAAGTTGGATTATATGACATGGTATCCCGAATTGTATATTGTGGTTTTCCATCTGAAAGCTAAAATCTCTTCAACCTAAGAAACCTTATTTTGCATCTGTCAAGTAGAGTGAAGAATTAAAAATTATGCCCCCTTGAGTCATTTGATATTACAATTTACTTGACAGAAACTAGTACTGTCAACTGTTGGTCGCAACACACACAAGTAAATGCAATTGCACCCATACACCAAACACTTACTAATTACCAAGAATAGGACAACGTTGGTTTGTTTAGACAACGAAACTTGCTTAAAGAACCAAACTAAACATGAATCAATTTTTTGATAAACTTAGAGCAAGTAGGATCTTGTCAAATCCTGAATGCTAAAATCTTTGTAATTTCTCTCAGTACTTCATTGAGCTTCTCGTATTCTCCTAACTGTACCTTGATGAACTAGGTCATTATCCTAGATCGCTATTATACCTGCAAGTAACTTTTAAATTCCTTACAGCCTACCTTCTGCAACCTATTTTATATGTTTCATGAGAACAATGTTACAAAGATCCATTAGTGTCAAGCCATAGTTCGGATTGCATAAGACAATTAGGTATATTCCTTTCCTAATTGCTAATTAAGTTATCTAATGAGTCAAGTGTTTTAAAGTTTACACTGTTCAATTATAATCTAACCTTAGATTGCCATAAAAAAAATCAATTACATGGTTCCCAAATAAATCTACAATCAATTAGATGAACCAGGCGCAATATTGTAACTAATATGCATCTTTTTGATGCCATTAATGAATCCAATTACTTCTTCATAACCAAGCACAATATTCAATGCTTAGTTCTTCATGAATCAAAAACAAGGAAGAATCGAAGAAGAGTGCAAATAATTGAATACTGTATATATGTGAACAAAATGGTAACCTGTGAACACAAAGCAGCACTTAGGCTCTAAGATTAGAGGACCTAGGCGTGTTGTCCACAAGTTCAGAGAGTGATGTCTGCTATTCAGTTAGGTGTGGGGGTGCCAATGGTAAGTTGAATATTGTACCTCCAAGAGTTTTCTTCTGCAAAATATATTAAAATGAGGAAAACATATGAAGCGCCTTGAAACTTAAGCAAATCTTAAGTAACGAATTCTTGATATTTGTTCATATATTTAAAATCAACTCGTCACCAACTGACCCACCTACCTCCTTTGGAAATAAGGTGGTGGCAGAGGGTGCAGCTGATTGGTATTGCTTCTTTGAATATTGTTGTACTCAGCATGTTTTGCTGAATGTGCTAATAGGAGGTCTCCTCCAGCACAATCCTTAGTTATAACATTATGACTTTCTTGTTTTGCAGCTGGACAGGAAAGATTTAGGACTTTAACGAGTTCATACTACCGAGGAGCTCAAGGAATAATCATGGGTAATCTGCTGTCTCTTCTTTCTGCTTTGTTATTTGATTTGACGGATATCCATGTTATGTTTTCATCATGCTACAGTCACTTCAATTGCTTTCTAAGAGATAGCAATGTTCACCGCCATCAGGACAAACACTAAGCACAAGACAAGAAGTTGGCACAGCTTGCAGCCTGCGTATATATGACATTATTCTTCCTTATGTGTTGGTTCATATGATTGTCGTAGTTTTAGAGAATTTATAAATAGTAGTCCAAAACATTGAGAGAGTGTTCTAGTGCCACGGAGAATGGATGGAAGAGAGTGTCTTGACTTCTTAGAATATTTCTTTGGAGAAGTATACATCCTTTCTTGCATTGTTAAAAGAATAGAAACGTTAGTGTAAGGAGAAAACTAGTGCTGGTGCATAGGAAAGCTCTTTAACGATCTGATTGTGAGTACCATTTAGAAATATGATTCTTCTTGTTGGTTTATTTTTAGGAGCAAATTCAGTTTCTTCTTAATGAATTTCTTGTTGTTGGAACAAATTCTTTCACCCAACTCCCCTGCCACCCCCAAGAATTTTTTAAGCATGTTGCCATCTTTTAGACTTATCTGTCTTTGATTTTCAACAGTTTATGATGTAACAAGGCGAGACACATTTACTAATCTCTCTGATATATGGGCCAAAGAAATCGACTTGTATTCAACAAATCAGGAGTGCATCAAGATGCTTGTTGGCAATAAAGTTGATAAGGTACCTCTCCTCCTTAGCGGAAGAGAATTTCTTCCATCTCAAGCTTCTTCCATTTCCCCAAACACAATCCTATTGACCAGGTGCATTTGTTTCTTTTAAGTCAAAATTGGCGGTATGTGATGATGCTTGTGAATTTTCAAGGGATGATTCACATACATATGAACTTTTCTGCAGGAGAGTGAAAGGGTTGTCAGCAAAAAAGAGGGAATTGATTTTGCCAGGGAATATGGATGTCTTTTCATCGAATGCAGTGCAAAGACGAGGGTCAATGTGGAACAGTGCTTTGAGGAGCTTGTGCTGAAGGTATGAATCAGCCAAGGGTCTTTCTTGTATAGTGTTCATGTTATAGTTTGAATGGAGTGGTAAAAATCAAAAAAGAAAAATAGTTTGAGTGGACTGGCCAGTGGTCATGAGTTATTCAAATAAATGGAGTTACAATGCAACTGAACATTAACAGGGATGTAATCGTTTCCCGAAAAGAAGCTTATTTGTTGCCTAATAGCACTTGTAGGTCTCAGTAAAGGAGTTATTATTCGGGATGGTGGGGATTGTATGCATATTCATATCTGCAGTTAGGAAAACAGGAAACAATAGCTTAAGCAAATATACACCAACACGACAACATTGTTTACTTTATAAATTGAAATTCATTTTCACTCCTTACGCGGACCACACAATTTTATTTAGCTCCAGGGGATGATATCATATCTATAGTTGTTTTGTCATGCGGACTCTTGAAATCTAAGATGTGCTGGATGTCAAGTATTGAGTTTGGCTGAGCAACAGGTTGATCATGGCTGTGAGATCTATACCTTCATTTTAGATATTTAACTGTCTTCACCGGTGATAACATATCTCGAGTGTACCTAGAGCAGGCCATATCTTAATCATGTTCCCATGCATTTCTGGGAAATCTGCTTGTTGAACAGCTGGTGGCTTTTGCACTCTAGGCAAACATTAAACTGAACCACACAAACTTTTAACGCTAGTGCCATGCTAGAAGAAAGATTTTTCTTTGTTGGGGAGATGAGATTGGGGTGAACTTTGTCAGTCATCTGCCCGTAGTTACTGCAACTTGCCCTTCTTTTTGGGGCTGTTTCCTTGTCCAACGCCCTTGCTAGCAAATATTATCTCAATAAATGGTTCAATTATTGCTTCGTTGAACAGAATACATGCCCTATGAAGTTCAGTTACATTTTGTCTTCATCTGTAATGTGTTTTTGCAATAGACCCTTTTATTTTCCCTCTCTCTACTGAAGGGGAACATTTCTTAGTTGTGAACTTGTGATGATGAATTTTGGTATTGCAGATTCTGGACACTCCAAGTCTCTTGGCTGAAGGTTCAGCTGGTGTCAGGAAAAATATATTTAGACAGAAACCTCCGGAATCTGATGCATCAACAAGTGGCTGTTGTTGAGATGGATGTTTCCTTGTTTTCTTCATGCTTTCCCTTTCTTTTGTAAAACAAAATGATGTAATTACTTGGAGATGACAGACTCTGTTTCTATCCTTCACGTTTGTAGTTCGTTTGACTGAATGTTCTTCTGTTGTCCTCTTGCTCTTAATCTGATATTTGAAGAAGATGAGTTCTTTTCTGTTTGTGATAGTTTTTTGGAAAATAAATATTTTAGTTACCACAGCAGTGTATGCACAGGTTCAGATATAAAGAAGCACTTGGGCAGAATGGAGAATTTTATCCATAATTACAAGTTCTGGGTTCGATCAAAACCAAATCCCAGAAGAAACAATGATCAATAGATGAGCTAGCGTTAAGCAAAGATTTCAAAACCTAGCTACAGAAAAAAATCGGTGACCTGGAGATGGAAGATTGCTATGATAATCATAATCATCATATTAATAATCAGAACATCGACATTTATATATATGGGCAAAATTGAACTATATACAAAAAATTTCAACTACATAATCCATCTAAGGAACTATATAAATATTTTGATGTGTATTATATATCTTGTAGAACGAGTGAATGCTGCAACCAATCGTCAAGAATGTCCTCAAATGTTCTATACATCTCTTTCTGAAATTCATCAAATCCGTGGCCTTCTTGTACTTCCAACGTTGTCTCTCTCTTCTCCATTGCAGTACTGTTTTGAACATCATATTCGGAAGTTGTAGCCTCAACTGCATCTTGTTCATCACAAACCCCAACTTGATCTTCTGTTGTGGAGTAGTCGTTATTCTGATTAGGTTCAAGCAACATAGGATCAATAATTCCCGCAACATCTCCATCTTGTGCCTCCATGACATGATCCACGTTCTTCTTGATTCGACACACTACAAAATCTTCTTTAAGAATATGATTGTTTTCCTTAAAAAAATTATCTGCGACATGATATTCTACCATCAACCAGGTTTTATTTTGGCCACACTCACTTGTTTCAAACTTGAAATTTCTCTTAAACCCTACCACAGGCCCCGTACGATTCCTCCTTATAAGATGTTCCCCGGTTTGCCCTTTCCACGTCCCCTTAGCACAAATTCGAGAAAACCTTTTATATTCAATCTTCCGCTTCTTCAAAGGAGTAATATAGTAACGAAACTTCTCTTCAGAATTAGCTTCAAATATCTCCCATGATGGTTGATCTCCATATATATCCGTAAACTGGATAGGACAATATTGTTGATTCAAAGATAATTCGCCTTTGAAAAACTTCTTAAGATAGTTGATTAGCTCAGTAACAGTAGGATGAAAACGTATTCCCATTGGCTTCGACATTGATTCTCTATCCAGAATTAACCTATGTAAACCTAAACTAATTATGTGAATTATAAAGTCTAAACAAAGATAGTTATCTATTTATACACATCTTATTACCCTAATGGAAAAAAACTCTAATTACTTTATTTCCTAAATTACTACTATAACTGTAACTGAACAAACTAAAGTTACTTAATTACTACTACTTCTCAAGTTACTTTATTTCCTTAATTACGTATTTATATTCCTAAATTTTAGAGGAGTTTGCTTTGAAACTTGAAAGGCGCGCCAACTACTTAAATTTGGCTAACACGTGCCTCACTCCAATATCTAGTAAAGTTAAAATATACTACAAAATTAAATACATATATAAATATACTAAGTTGTGAACCAAGTAACAAAATTGTGTGATGACTCAGTGGTAAGGGGCAATGTAAAAGCCTTCAACAGAGAAAAAAAATGTACTCCTTATGTCTCAATTTATGTGGCATTTTTTGTTTTTCGAGAGTCAAACAGTTTAAATTTGCGCATGAAATCTTCAATTTTTTTGAAATGAAATTTATATATTTGTAAACTATGTAAAAAGTACTATAAGTCACAATAATTGATCATTCAAAATGTTTAAAAGATCTATGAAAAAATTACGGTCAAAGATAGACTTGTTTGAATTTCGAAATCCGAAAAGTGCCACATAAAATGGGACGGAGGGAGTATTTGTATTTTATTTTAGGGGTGATACATTTTTTTATATATGGGGAAATAGTAATTTTGGTCTTCAAGTTATTGTCTTATTGCGATTTTGGTCCTTGCATTATAGGACTTAGCACATTTAACCTTCAATTAATTAAAATGTGTTATTTTAGTCCATGAAACTAAGGAATGTTTTTTTTTTAATTAAGAACACAGACTATCAATATTTGTTTTATTTGTGTACCACAAAAAATTGATATCACAGTGTAGACTAATTTATAAGATTAGAAGTAATATCAAAATAAGTTAGGACTATTTCTTAAAATTGAAAGATTAATTATTGGAAAGATAAAATGAAGTCTTTTATATTGTGAGTTGTGACTAACAAATTAAACAAACGTGAATGTTCATTTTCCTTTATACCTTTTTATTGCTTTTTTTTTTATTGCAATAATAAATTAAAAAATGAAAAAAAAGAAGATAAAATAGATTTATTGGCCATAGAAAAAGTGCACATGTGCCTAACTTTATTGCAGTTACATAACTACCATGTATATTCACTACATTAAAATACTCCAAGCTGGAGCTTAGCATATCTTCTTGCAATTCTCACATACTTATTTTCCTTTGATTCCGCCTTGTAACGAAAATTTCATGAGGATCAACCAAGATTTTCTCCAGCACAATAGCATTTTCCAGAAAATATCTAACGAGTTCAAGTTCACTAGTACGCCCATAATATCCGTTCAACTTGACCACTTTGAGGTGATGAAGAGGACATCTTACGACCTTCCTACACTCTCTTTTTGACCTCTTTGGTTCCATCCAGAGCAACTGTCAATAAGAAAATCAAACAGCTACAGTTATCACAAACTCAAAGTAGCATAATTGAAACGATGAGAATGGAAATGTACAGCAAAACCAACATAGCATCACCACCGGTATCCAGAATGGAAAAAGGATATGCAGTAGAACAATAATGAATAAGAAGTAGGAAGAGGCAATTCAGTCGTTGAAAACACATTCATACAGAGAATTTTTAGTATAGAAACACAAGCAGCACTAATTTCTGAAACAGAAGTCAAAATGGCCAAATAAAACTTGACACTTACATTCAACTCGAATTCCGTCAACTGTGGAGCAGCCTCTATGACTTTAGTGCAATCTAAGATACTTCTGTCCTCCAATGCTTCCACAACTAAGACAAATTTCTTGAGCATGGTAAGTTGAGGAATCTTGTATACCCCCAAATAAACCTGGGAAAAATTAAAGCACACCAATTAATACAAGCAGCAAAGTATATATAGGTATATATATACACACACACATTTCAAAAGTTTGTTCACTGACCAATCCATACTCAAAATAATTGCTGATCAATAATCCATCCTCAGAATTTATCTTGAGGACCTCCAGCTGAGAAAGAACAGAAGAAATCCAAGGCAACGTGGCATCCAAAAATTTTGTGGGAAAACCCAGAGCAGCTAACTCAATCAGATTCGGAACATTAACAAGCAATAATCTAACTGATAAAAATGATTATGAAGTCGAAAGTGTTACAAGGTTTGTATCACAGATTTTTAATTGATTTTAGTTGTAAGCAGTGCCATATACACAAGTATTTAAACTTGAGTGAAGGACCAACGACTTGAAGATTTACCAACGTATCCGATCCATGAACCGTCATTTCTTCAAGAGATGGACAATTGTAAATGAAGAACTCAACAACTTCCCCTGTCACATTTACACACTTGAATAACAGTACCTTTAAAGACTTAAAAAAAATTGTTCAAACGAGATTGAACAGCATATTCATATTTATGATTGAGACCAAAGTGTTGGACGGGAAAGTTATAACAATTCCCAAAACCTTGAGTAAACTCCCCACACTCTAACAAGGCCAACTCTAGCCTTTGAACTTGCCTAGCAACGGCAAACTCAATCCAATTATCAATGTCATGCTGGGCAAGTTTGTTTAAATCAAAACAAATGCGAAATTGATCTAATCTCTCAACTTTGCACATTTTCAAAGTACGGTTAACCCATGTGATGTACTTGTTCATATACATTTTCTGCAGCTTATGCAGCATGGGATTTAATGCTACTTCATATAATGGTTTGGTAGCATCAAAATCAAGCCTATAAGGGTATCCATCTTTTAGAGAGGACACTGGTGTCTGCTGCTTCCTTAACAGTAAGGAAAGACAGTATATGTGCCAGAATTTCATCAGGTAACTTACTAATGTGATCCTGATCCGCTCCAGAGAACTAAAAAATACAAAAACAAAAGCAGTTTAGTTTCTTCAAACCAAATACATTTTAATCCTTGTAGTTTACCTGTTGCTGTCTTTTCGCCATGAGAATAGTATAGTATAGTGATACAAGTTAGGTGTACACGAGCTGAGGTGGCAACAGTTAGTTAGAGTTTGTTGGAGCTGTTAGCTGTAGCAGTTATGATTTCAGATCAACTGCATGTAAGATGATTCATTCATGAAATAAAATCTGATTCTCTCTTTCTCTTCTATATTCAATCCAGCCTCAATTCTCGGTTATAACCCTGATTTGGCTATCATCTTCTTCGAGTCTATCTCTTAGATTAACTACTTCCATTACAGATTGCTTAATTGCATCATATAGTATAGCAGAAACGACTCTTACAGAGTGCGTATATATATAGGCTATAAAACCTGGCCACAAAGTTACTTGGCCACAAAGTTTACTTGGACACAAAGTTACTTGGCAACGATGTTTACTTGGACACAAAGTTTTGTGTATTGTGTGGACATCCATTTTACAACATTTTTTTTATGTGTTGTTATAAACATATTTATATTACCGTGAATGTCTATTATATGGATTTCTTGGGAAAAAAGTTAGAAATACTAGTTAGGACGAAATCAGTTTTCTTCCATAAATAAAAGGATTTTTCCTCATGGTAAGTGATTTCTGAGTATCACTCATTCCCTAATATCCCGCAAGAGAAATAAGACAGCTGAAACTGCAATGATGCTGCCATATTATGATTCACAAGTGTACCTTTTTGACTCTTTTTCAACTTCCCATATTCTATATTTTCAAGTTTAACTTTTTGTATCCACTTCAACTCAAAAGCTTTATAATATTATCATATTTACATACAACAAAGGTATGATCTAATATTATTTAAAGCAATAATTTATGTTGTAATTGACTTTTTTATTTATGTCTTTGTTAAAATAAATATTTAAATAAACCTTTTTTTATTTATATCTTTGTTAAAAAATTTAAAGGCATAATATATAAACATGACCTTTAACTTAGTTTCAGCTAATAATTATGACCTTTAACTTTGGATGTGCACAAATAGACACTTAAACTTTTATAAAATTGAACAAATAGACACATTCGTCCTACATGGCAATTTTGTATCCTACGTGACATTTTAAGTGTATTTTGCCACGTAGAATATGTGTGTCAACTTGTTCAATTTTATACAAATTTAAATGTCTACTTGTGCACACCCAAAATTAAAGGGTAGAAACGTCAACTGAAATCAAGTTAAATGACATAGTTATGTATTATGCCTTTTTGGAGATTTCTTAATTAAAATCTTCTTTATTGATTTTTTTAACTATTTGATGATTTATTATATGTTTTGAAATAGAGAGCAATATCTATGAATATTCATATCACATGAGCAAAAGGGCCTTTTTGAAATTTATGTTTCATCATTGTGAACTCGTATCTATTCTTACATCTTATTATTTTGATGGTGATTTTAAAACGTTTTTTTTAGAAAAATGACAAAAAATGTCATTTCCAAACTCAACGTTGACCCAATAAATGTCGTCGAAAACACCTTATAAAATATGATAGTTCATTGACATCATTTTTATTTGATCCAACTATGCAAAAATCAATCAACATAATCTATTAATTATATAAGAAATATAATTTGTATAGCACCTAAACATAATAGTGTGTCCTAATAAATCAAACAATGACTTTACATATATCCTACGTACAACATTTATCTATGGAGTCTCTGGAAAAAAAATTATATCGAATAACAACTCGAAGTCAAAGAAAGTACTAGTAAACATAATCACTATAGTCCCACGAGTAACAAAGTTACGAGAATACAACGTCAACAAATACTGGATTACGAATTCTGGGTAGGCCAAGTGAAATATAGAACGCCTATCATAATAGCTATATGTAAATAGAGAAGAAAAGACTATGCCAGTGTGGTCATCACATAACAATTGAAGGCAATATTACAAGTCTATAAGCGGAGACCATCCATAGAAATCCCCATGACCACTACTTCAACTGACATGGCCACCCGAATAACTTAATGATCAACAGAAGAATGGCAAAGTTGGAAAAATAAGCTAGTTATAAGGCCTACATCCTCCCTTCGGGATCTTTTATCTGCAGAGTGAATAGCATTGACGACAAACATCATTCTTAATGCTTAAGTCTGTTGCAAAACAACAGAGGAGAAAGTTTCCGTGTCTTTTTGGTTTTTCTTTATGTTTGTAAGTAAAGGAAAGGTAGGCAGACCTTAAAAGGTCCATTCATGCGCTCTCAAATCGAACAACCACACAGGTGATGTTATCTGAACTCCCCCTTGAATAAGCTTCTTCAATAAGCCTACGTGAAGCTGCCTCAGCATCTTTTATGTCCTGCACAATGGTCACGGCCTCCTGTATGTAATGAAGAGAAGTTAGATCGTTAATGTTCATAACTGCATGAATCTTTAAGGAAGCAATCAGCAAATAACAACATACTAGACACATCAGCAAAGCTTTCAAGCGAAGCACTATGAAGCTACTCTGTAATGTCCTAACAATCATGAAACTAGAATTAAAGAAGAAGCTTAGTAATTTTAAGAGAGAAAAACTTCCCCGGTTTATTATTTTCTTCTAACTTTATAAATAAGGAAAGGGTAAAAGCCTCACACAAGCTCTAGAAATCAACACTAACCAAACTTGAGCTTGCCTGAGCAAAGAAGCATTACATCAAGCTCTAAGCCTACGAACCAGTTCTGGCCAATTCTTCTGAGCATAATAATCCCCACTTTCATCAAACTCCCAAAACAGTGAATACATTAGAAAGTCCTTTCCCCTCAATTTCAACCTCAAACCTACGAAAATTTAAAGCTCAACTTGGAATTACAAAACTGAGTTCCTGATCACTAATGAGCTTAGCGAAGATTTTCATCCCTTTTTTGATATCCCTACCTTTTAAGGACAAGCTCCAGGTTCAAACAAAGACAGAAGAAATAAAAGAAACCCATGTATGAGCCATTCAAATTCAATCCAGGTTCTGAGGTTTCAAAGGGAGATGTCTGGATTAATCATCCACCTCAGAGCATCCTCAGTCACCTTCCACCCATCAAATTTATACACTGTCTATCCTTTTTTATGTGACATTGTTTGACATTGCAAGGAATTTGAAAAATTAAAAAAATTACACTAAATCTATGTGCAAGGTCCCAAAAGCCCCTTATTTAAATTGAATGCAGTAAGAGTTCCACATGTCACTTCTTATTTCTCTTTATAAAAAGATTAGTTTTTGTATCAAGTTGGTTCCACACAAGTCACATCAGGAAGGGAAAGCAAAAAATAAGGTTAATTACACTAAGTACCCCCATAATATTCAGTTTAGGATACAACCTCTCTACCTTCACAAGGTAAGGGTAAGGTCTACATATACACCATCCTCCCCAAACCCCACTTGTTGAATTACACTGGGTATGTTTTGTTGTTATACACCCCTTGTACTATGAAAATCATACACTTAAATCTCATACGAGGTATATCAGTAACTAAGTATATTAAAATATAATTATTAAAAGGTAACTTAAAATTATAAATACCACAAATTACCTAATAAGATATATCACTTATTAGTAACAATCTTCTTGCACTTTAAACATGTAACTTATTTGTATGTTTATTTAATTTTAATATTTTATTATATACAAATTTCTTCTTTTTAGTTTTGTTTTGTTTATTCGCTGCTTCAAAATTCTTACATTTACTTACTTAGATAAAGTTTCATTTGTGTAGGATTTCTATTATACATAGGAGGTTTAAATGTTCAAAGAGAAATAGAGATATCATCATTATATTTTAATTGCTTGGAAGATAAAAACTTTTTTGCCAAATAAGTTTTTTTTAAAATGAGAAAATAATTATGTCAAAATTTAGTCATCCTATTAAGTAATTTGTGGTCATTTCTTATCTAAGAGTTTGAAAAGATACATATTTGAAGAAAATAAAAGTTCTCTTTTAATTTAAGGCATGAATAAATATTTTCAATAAAAAGAATCATCCACTTTTTAAAATTTCATAAATACATAAAAACTTTATATTTATAATTTTAGTTTGTCTATTTTAATAAACTTAATTACGGATATACCTCCTAAGACGTGTAAGTATAGTTACGGATATACCTCCTAAGAGGGTTGTAAGTGTTTAATTTTAAAATACACGAGGTGTATCCAAAACGAAATCATATTAACAGGGGTGTTTAGTGCAATTAACACTTAAAATATTAAGGTTAAATAGTTTCCAAATATTTAATGGTGTCGTTCTTTTGGAACATCCTAAAAATAAAAGTGTGACGCAAAGGGGTAGAAAAGTACTGTGGTATTATCTTTAAAAAGGCATGATTTACTAGCATACCTTGATTGAAAATTGGGGTTGTGTCTCCTCACAGTTATCATAATTCTTTAAGATTCAAACAAGTTGGATATATTCTAGAACTCAATAATAAAAGTGAAAAGATCCAAATTTACCCCTAAACTTTGCAAAATGGTCTAAATTTGAACATCATTAATGGTTGGGGTTAGATATACCCCTATCGTTACAATAATGGGCTAGATTTGCCCTTATTAACTAACAAATAATGCTTACCAACACGTGGGCATTTTTGACAAAAGGAAAAGAGTTCAATAAGCCCTTGAATTGTGTGAAATGACCATATTTGCCTTGTGCTTATATAAGCACAGGGTTACTATTCCAACAACAACAACACTGTCTTCTTTTTTGATAATTAACAACAACACTGTCTTCTTCAACACTCATAACCTCAAACGACTAGGTCTCTATCCCCAACATAAAATTAACCACCGTTAAGAGAACTTAATTGCTATATCTCATTCTTTCCCGATTATTGTTTGTTTCGTCATCTTACGACAAACCAAGTAATTGGTAAGGGACATATATCTGATGATCTTTATATTTTTGATAAGTGGGAGCCTTAGTTTGGTGCCTACTCCTATGGCGTGTTTCCACTCGAAGCATATTATCAGCTAAGCCATCCCAAGTTTCAGAATGTTTCTTCTTAGACTATGAGTCATGTGAATTTGCAAAACACCATCGCACCTCAGTAGGTCCAAGGATTAATAAGCGAGTTGAGTCAGCTTTTGAATTAGCTCATTTTGATGTTTGGGGACTGTCCTATTATTTCCAAAACTGGGCAAAAGTATTTTGTTACTTTTGTGGACGATTTCTCTCGAATGTCTTGGATTTATTTTATGAAGAGTCGTTTTGAAGTGTTTACTCAATTTTGTGCCTTTCATGCTGAAATCAAAACTCAATTCAATGCTTCACTACGTATTCTAAGGAGTGATAATGCCAAAGAATACATGTCAAAATTGTTTCAATCATTCATGAGACAACACGGAATTCTCCATCAGTCTTCATGTGTTGATACACTGTCTCAAAATAGAGTTGCTAAGAGGAAAAATAGGCATTTCCTTGAGACAGCTCAGGTACTTTTGTTCCAAATGAAGGTTTCTAAACAATTTTGGATAGATGCAGTACGACTTAACTTTTTAATTAATTGCATCCCATCTAGTGCACTTGTTGGTAACATGCCTTATAGTGTTCTACTCTCGAACAAGTCCCTATTTCCGGTGGAACCTAAGGTATTTGGAAGTACATGCTATTTCCAAGATGCTCGACAATCTGTTACCAAGTTGGTTTCCATGGCATTGAAATGTGTTCTCCTTGGCTATTCTCAACTTCAGAAGGGGTATCGGCGTTATTCTACCAAACTTGGCAAATATTTGGTGTCAACCGATATGGTATTTTCAAAGACTACCCCATTTTTCTATGCACCTCCCGTTTCTACTAGTTAGGAGGAGGAAAATGAGTGGTTAGTCTATCAAGTTACCTATGCTTTAACAGAACAATTAGATGATGCTCCTCCGTCTCCTAGTTCTTTTACTGAGCACCAATCGACTATTGTGCCTGCCCCGTTTGTGCTAGCAAGACCGCCAACTGTTCAAGTTTACTCGAAGAGGAGAGAGACCAATGAAACATGTCCTACGCCAGTTCCTTTGTCATCATATCTTTGCAAAGGTACACGTACTTGCAAATCTATATATTCCATTGCTAATTTTTTCTTCGATGACCACTTATCCACTACGTCTAGATCTTTGATTGCCTCTCTAGACTCCATCTCTATACCCAAAACAGTCAAGGAGGCTTTGCATCATCCAGGATGGTCTGAGGCAATGCTGGATAAATACATGCCTTAGAGGAAAATCACATGTAGGGTAATTCTCTTTTTTATTAATAAAAGGAGATTAAGAAGGAAAAAAAATTATTTTCTACTTTTATATTAGTTGGATTTTAAAAGGAAAAAAGAAAAGAAAAAGGTTCTTTAAAAATAATATTTTATTAGGTAAGCAATGTGTTTAAAAAGAAAAGAAACAATATATTTATTAGGAAAATGACATTTTTTACCCAAAAGTAACCATAGGGGCATTTCGGACCAAACTATTAACAAAGGGCATTTTTGTTCAATTTCGCATAGTTTAAGGGCATTTTTTACCCTTATCCGTTTTTCTATTAATTGTAGTGTCCTAGCCAGCATTTGTGCATCTAAACTAATAATTCCACATGGTACCTCCTACCTCCCAGCACGGGTACCATGTCAAAAGGCCAGCATTATTATAAACAAAAAGTTGAATGCTAACATAATTGCATCTACTTTTATTTATGAGGAAACAAATCCAAGAACCCTAATTCTAAACAATTAAGACTCCAAGTTCTTGTCAACAAAGAAATTCCCAAGTGGAAAGAAATGGAAGCTCGGGACTAAGCTCCCGTTATACGTAGACTCTAGACTCTAGGTAAGGACCGGATCACATTGGATCTAGTGTACCCAGTCTTTCCTATAAGGAAAAGAAATAACCAAATAAGTCCTATAAGGAAATTTAAGGAAAAATTACATAAATAAAACCCAAGATCTAGATGAACGAGATACAGTTACTGTAGCAAGAAAACTACTGCATGAAAGATACTTGATTTTTTATTATTGTAGCAAGAACATTAATGCATGAAAGATACTCGACTGTTGGCCCCTCGATTCCTGCATCATTGGCCTTCCTCCTATTTGTAAGGAGTAGCAAGTACCTTACTAAAGGAAGGCAATTCTGCAGCTTATCTTTCTTGTTCTGTTCTTTTCTTAAGATAAATAATACAAGTCAGAAATTAGATAAAAGCTAGAACATCTAGGTAAGAAGTAAGCCGAATTAAATTATGCAATCAAGACATCTAACTCCATGAACATTTAAGCATTGTCGTCTTACTAAGAGTTTTTAAGTTGAGGAAAATTGGTTAGTCTTGAAAAAACAAGAAAGGTTCAACAAATTTACTAAAAGAAACCTGACCTCGTTAGACAGGACATTCCAAAGTCCATCACTCGCAACTATCAAAAATTCTACACCATCAATTTCTTCTTCCTGAAAAGGAGATCAAAGACCAGTGCACTCACCATCAATACAAGTCAATTAACAATGGAAGCTAATTATACCAGAGAGAGGGAGAGAGAGGAGTGGGGAGAGATGTGCATAGAAATATTTCAGTTCAATAAAACCACTGAGTTACGGTATCAGAATAAAACAACCAAATCAAAGGGACAAGATGTGCTAAGAAAAATACAGCATGAATCCAGGGAGACCTAAAATACTTTAGCTGCAAAAAAATGAACATAAAAGATACAACTGAATGCCAGTTTCCCCTTGTATGCTTATGTTTATAAGTGCAATGTACCATCTCAAACATTTTCCTATTGAGATACTTGTCTACTGCCAGTCCTTGGATAGGAACTGTCAAACCTCTATGCAAACATATCATTCTTCCATCTACAATCGTGGGCCAAAATAGCAACATTTTTTGTGCAATGGTTATGGTATCATCTAATTAAGTGTGGTGGAATAGGAGGAAAAGGAAGACTAAGGCTGTGTATTTCTATTTTAAACTTCCTTCATTTCTTCCCTCTTCTAAACTTCATCACAGTCACAGAGCAATGTGCTCGGTCACTATTCAATTTTCATACAACAGATTCAGGGGGGGAATTAATGCATTCCTCAAAAAAGTTAAGTCTGGTCTGAGAAACAAATTCTTAGAGGGGAGAAGTACTTCAGACAATATTTTAACACAAAACCAGCTTTGTCTCGATTCTCACTTCACTATACCATTTCAAATATATTTTTAACTGACCCTTTATTAAGCAATAGTTTAACTTGATCGTCATAATACCAATTGAAATAACTAGACAACTTACACTCGCACTACTAAAGGCTACAACTGTATGATGAATAGTTCATTCAGCATCCTACATTATTGCTAGAAAATGTATGGCAGCAGAAGACCAAATATTTTATGTCATACTCCGTCTGTTTCAATTTACGTGTCTTACTTTCTTTTTAGTTTGTTTCAAATATTAAGTATTTTGTTCCTGAATTCTCATGTTACCCTTAATGACACTCCCTTGTAGAAATGACATGGCATGTTTAAGACCACAAGATTCAAAGGATATTTGGTATTTGAGATACACATCTTTAATTTAAAAGCACAAGATTCAAAAATCTTCTCTACATTCTTAAATTTTGAGCCAAGTCAAACTAAGACACATAAAATAAGACAGGAGTCTTAAACAAGATGGAGTTCTCCACTACTTCTGTATAAGCTCTAATTGTCTTCGTTCAAGGCAATAGAAGTAGCTTCAGGGATATTTGGAATATGCAAATTCAGAGATTCCAATCCTAATTAGAGAAAATAAACAAGGTAAAACATTCCAGAAGTAGTTTTTTGGTCTATCTCTGCTCGACCAAGTTGGTAGTGACACTATTGAACCACATAGATGCCTGTTTTGCTGGTCAAAAGCCATTGGGCCTAGTAATATCAAAAGCGAAAAGCGCAAAAAATCTCTCAAGGTCCTTTGGGGTTTTAAGCGCAAAACGCAAATAAAGTGTGGGCTTTAATGTAAAAAGGCACGAATGGAGAAAAAAAATACTAATATGCATGAGTGATCAAAGATTAATAATAATAAGAATGAATTGTTCCTCAAAAAAAAAAAAAAAAGAATGAATAACAAATATATGGACAAAGAAATTGATTTTTTTACGATAATGTGAAATATCAATTGTTGAGTGTCGCATCTTCAGGATTGTGCTCACTGGCAAGGAAAAGTATGTCTTAGAGCCTTGATGGTGATGCCGAGAACCCATAAAGCAAGGCGAAGCGCTCAACATATTTTATGCCTCTCTAGGACTTAAGTGTGCCTTCCTTTTTTTTGAGAAACGTAACAATAATTCTATATATCCACAGGTATACCACACCCAAAAGTGTAGTTCGCCTACAAAAGTATTACAACTTACATCTTGTGGTTCAATCTATCCTTACAAAAAGTCTAAAACATCAAACCCCTTAGATATATGCTCAATTCTGGACAGAAAGTCGTCCATCATCTTACTACTATCATCAAAGCACTTTATTGTTATGTAGTCATCACTGAAATAGGTTTCCACCCTATTGTACTTGCAGGCTCCTTAGGGAGAACAAGCATGAGACCCGCTGCATACGGCTTATGCGTGTCCCCCTCACCGGTTATTAATGTCCCGAGATCTGATACAACAAAAGCTTTTCGCTCAACCTTTCGGAGCAATCAACGGAGTGTTTCCTTCCGTAACGGGGGAAATCCCTTATTCTAAGGAAATCTTTTTGGTAAGAAAGCCTGTCCTAAAAGGAAGCCTGCCCGCAAGAACTCTGGTTAAGTGCCCTCCACTGCAACCGACATAACATAAAGAAAGAAGGACTTCTGTTTGAGCTAATATTTTTTGCTCACACCAAAAATAAAATAGGCTTAAGCAATTCATCTTAAGATTCTGTAAGTTGCTTTGTACTCCTTCAAAACACCTCTTATTCCTCTCAGACCAAACTGACCACCAAATACATGCTGGGACAATTTTCCATCTCTCCTCCTCCTTACTTACCATGCCATCCTTGTTCCGGCATCTTAGGACACCTGTTATGCTTCCAGGTTTCACCCATCTGATCCCTTTTAGACATATAACATCCTCCATAGTTGGTCTGTCCACTTGCAATGCAAAACAAGATGGTTGATTGTCTCATTTTGTTCCCCACACAGAAAACACCTAGAGGCTAATTGATCACCCCTTTTACTTAGGTTTTCCTGTGTCAAGACTGCCTCTTTAGCCAAAAGCCAGGTGAAACAGTCAACTTTGTAAGGAATCTGAATCATCTTTTATTTCTTTCCTAAGTTGGCACACAATCTATTGTATTTATTCATTGCTTACCTGTTGGAATAAGACAACTTCTTCCATCTGATTACACTGCCTATGAAGATTAAATGTTTTAGCTGGGTCACTCTAAAGAATGCACGTCTTAGTCTGGATAATCTGAATAGCAAAAGCTTCAAGTTGGTCAACAGATGCTATTTCTGCAAGAGCACTCAGGAGACAACCACCTCTTTCTTCAATGCCCATTAGCTTATGACCTCTGGAACATGTCCCTGTGCATCTATCATTGCCCATGTTGGGCTGACTCCTTTTTTTAGGCAAGAGGACCCCTACTGATGTTGACTGATCTGTAAATAGACTATAAGTAGGCCGTTTGCTATTGCTATAAGGGCTGCTTGCTTTTATACAGCTTGGCTTCACTATCGCTCGTAATGGTCTATAGTATTCCTGCCATACCTGAATTCCAATTATTTAGAGCTAGAAGCTTCGCCAGAAGCAAGCAAGATGAGGTCACTCTGCTTTGTAGACAAGGCTCGTTCCATACTTTACTTTAAAATAAGCTGGGTGATGCCACAAAGCTTGAGAGAAGCTTACATGTTTTGGAGTTCATGGACAGTTGATAAGACCATCAGAAAGGCCTGGAATATGATTCCTGCTGCAATTTCTTGGTGTATTTGGACTGAGAGGAACAAAAGATGCTATGATGGATTTAAAATGGGTTGGAAAAGGTTTTGAAATGGTAAATTGGTAACCAATTTTATGTCATTACTGATGCGAAGTAGATCTTTCTGGTACCGGGAAATCTTTCTATACTTCATTTCAGTTCAGCCTCCCAACTTTCAAGTTAAAAAGAACAAGTAAAATAATCCATGGACGGATATGAGTTAATTAGGGGTAGTCTCTTTTCTTAATCTTGGTTATTTGATTTTTAATTAATTTTATGCTTGTGGTTGCTCGTTTAACACTGACAAGGAAAATTACGAACAAAAATGTTTTATAGAAGTATGAGTTAAGCTATAAGATGGTAAACTTTTTCTTTCAAGCTTTGGGTCTTTATACATCATTTTCCTTTGTCATTATATTTGAGTAGAATTTTTTAATTCCATAAGATGTAGTGACATGTCTCTCTCTTTTTCTTTTTGTCCTTTTAATTTATACAAAGAGAACTTTTTGTTTAAACATGTATACAAGTCGATTAACAATTTTGGTATCTCACTTCACATGGAATTGCATTCAACCTGGTTTATATTAGAGCAACTTGTTTAACGTAATTATCCATTAACCTGTTTTCCATTCAGATCAATCCACTGCAGTAGCTTTCACTTCTGTTAATTCATTTCCCCGATTACCATCAAATTGGAATCACTACGATTCTACCACTAATTAAAGCCTATTTTCTGAGTTGTTACTGGAGCGATATGCTTGCAGGACACCAGCAGGGATATTTTGTGTCTTCATCATATTGGAATATGTTCTTAGATTGCATGTTTGTTTTTTAACAAGAGAAAATGTGGGTTTCACATGAAATACTCATCACCAAGATTTTTACCCATATAAACAAGAACTAAACCCACGTTCAGCCCAGAAATGCAACCCAATCCACCCATTTTCCACCACTAGCTCTAGAACAAAATGGTCATTCAGGACTACACTCGATGGACCTTCTGGTAGATAAAATAAGATTTCGGCAAGCACTTCTAGATACTTGACGGACAATTTTGGTTAAAGAAACATAGTGATACCATGTTAGTACTTGCCAGCAAAACCGTAAAGTCACAGGTTGGAAGTCAATTTCTTACAATAGCATAATCTTTTCAATTATGAATGAGCTTTACAGATGTATGAGAAGGGATGGAACACATACACAAAGCCAAGATGTCCTTTTATCAAGAAAGAAAACCATACACACACAAAGTAAAATAAAACCAGATTCTTGCTAAGATTCATACTGCAACAACCTTTCAAACGTAGCAATACTTTTAGACTAGAAGGCAGAAGCACGGACTGGTTATTAAAAAGGGATTAGCAAAAAGACTAGAAGCATGGACAATCATGCTAAATGCACATCTCATCTGGAATACCACTGTTGAATTACATTTTGCATCTCTGTTAAACCAAATAATCAAGTTATTGCCAGGCAAAACTGCAAAAATATTTTTACCTTCATCATTTTCCTAACCCTCAAAAACAGGTTGATCAATTTAACTAAAGAAGCAAAAACAAGAGAGGGTTTATCAAGTGGAAAGCACCAACCACCTCCAAACTTGAAGATTTGAATCACTAAGGAAACAATGTGAAGGAAGGGGCGCTCTAGACTCCTGGGAAGTGGTATCACTACAGAAGCCATTCATGAGATTGGTCAGTATAGGGAGAGAGGAAGAAGAACTTACCTAAGGTGTTCACTGGCCTAGGCAAAGCATACGACAAAATCTCCAGGGGGTTCTACGAAGATGTTTGGAGATTAGAGGTCTACCAGTAGTTTACATTATGGCGAAAGAAATGTACGATGGGGTCAAGACGGAAGTGAGAACAGTGGGAGGAGATTCAAAGCACCTCCAAAGTCGTGATGGGACTGCACCAGGGATCAGCTCTTAGCCCTTTTTATTTGTCACGGTGATGGATGTACTGACGCGACATATCCAAAGGGAGGTGTCATGGTGTATGATATTTGTAGATGACATAGTTTTGACCTATGTTTGCTCGGACTCTTTAAAAATGTCATCAGGTGTGTGTCAGATCCTTCAAAAATAGTACATATCTGAAGGATCTAACACGGGTGCGACAACATTTTTGGAGAGCCTGAGCAAATTATGTTTTGACAAGACTGGCTGCAGAGTTAATGATTAGCTGGAGGTTTGGAGAGACCCTAGAGTTAAGGTTTAGGTTGAACAAGACTAAGAGTACTTACGGTGTAAGTTCAGTGACGTAACTCCCAAGACAAATGTGGTAATGAGGATTGATACGCAGGTCATTCCTAAGAGAGTTTCAGATATCTTGGGTCTATAATCCAAGGAAATTGTGATATCAACGAGGATGTTACACATTGTATTGGAGCGGGTGGATGAAATGGAGGCTTGCTTCTACCTTCTGGTGTCTTGTGTGAAATTTATAAAGAGGTTGTCATACCAGCTATATTGTATGGAGCGAAGTGTTGGCCGATCAAGAACACGCACGTCCCAAAGATGAAAGCAGTGGAAATGAGGATGTTGAGATGGATGTGTAGGCATATCAAGAGAGATAGGATTAGGAACAAGAATATTCGGGACGAGGTGGGAGTGTCCTCCGTGGCGAATAAGATGAAGGAAGAAAGGTTGAGATGATTCAAACGTGAAAAGGAGATGCACATATGCTTTAGTGAGAAGGTGCGACAGGTTGACTTGGTGGGACTGAGGAGAGGTAGACCGAAGAATGAATGGAGAGAGGTGATCAGACAGGACATGATACACCCTCAGCTAGTGTTTAGGGGAGTGCGAAGCGGTAAAAAGCGGTAAGGTCTCGCTTCACGCTTTAAGCGAAGTGTGAAGCGAAGTGCTCGCTTCATTGAAGTGAAGCACAATTTAAAAGAAAAAAGACCAAAATAAATAAAGACAAAATATATAAGCAAAAATTCATATTAAAAACTAGAAAAAGGTTCCCCTTTAGTTGTCTTGTCACAAAATAGACGTACTGACATACAATTGTTGTCTTATTGGTCTTGCTATTTTTCCCATATTTTCATGTCGGGTCAGCCATTTTTAACGGCAGATAAGATTTAAGAAAATAATCAACAATATATTTTTATCACTATTAAGAAAAAATTCAACAACATTTTAGACATTGTTAAGAAAAAAAACAATACAGCAATATATATTTTAATCAATGTGAAGAAAAAAATTAGCAACCTATAATTTAAATAATCAAAGCTAAACAGGGCAAAGAAAAACACAGTAACGAACAGAGTAGAAAAAAAGAAGAAAAAACCTAGGCTAGCAATGCCATTGCACCAGAAAGAAGAAGAAGAAGAAGAAAGAAAAGAGAAAAGGTACTGGAAGGAAAGAGTACACTGAAACCTTACTATTCTAATTTCTTAAGGACAAGGTAAGTCGCACCTCTTTTTATTCTTTAAAATCGATCAATAATTAAGTCAAAAAAAAAGCACTGTTTTTCTCGAGTTGCCGCTTCTGGTCGCATCGCGCTTCAAGCCCAGAAGCGGATGCTTCTTTTAACATGCCTCGCTTCGCTTCGTTTTGGTTCACCGCTTAAAGCGATGAAGCGCTCGCTTTCCTAAACACTACCCTCAGCTTACCGAGGACGTGAGTCTAGATAGGAAGATATGAAGGTCAAAGATTAAGGTAGAAGGTTAGTAGGTAATCGTGCGTAATTTAGTTCCCTTATTAGTATTATCAGTATTTTTCTCCTACTTTCGTATCTTCAATTTTATTATTTATTTTTTATGACAAGGGAAACTCGCAGCAGCTACCCTTTGGGTGCACAGGGCAAAACGCCTGCTCCTGTGCAATAGCTCGCAAACCATACAGGAGAGGTAACCCGCACTTGACAAGCCGCAGTGCGACGAGCTTGACCTAGAAGGCAAACCCCTTGCTTTCATTGGCAAGGGGTTTCGAACTTGAGACCTCCAACATGGAAGTCCCAAGCCCAAACCTCTGGGTCACCTCGAAGGGTTTCTTCAATTTTATTATTACTTGTTGTTTCCTTTACTTCGATTGTTGCATTATCTGTTATTACTACTGTTCTTTTCCCCATTATTTTAACATGGCTTCTTCTTTACTGTATTATCTCTTACCTATTTTTATATGTTTTACTTGAGTCAAGGGTCAATCGAACACACAGACTCTCTACCTTCACAAGGTGGATTACATTGCATACACACCACACTCCCCAGACCACCACTTGTGAAATTTCACTGGGTATGTTGTTGTTGTTGTGTTAAAGAAGCTAAAAAAACACCATAGGTTTCTTTAAAATTTAAAACTGCCTTTTCCAGTAATATATCACAAGGGGACAGTGGAGAACCATACGTCCAGATTAACACCATGCTCTTGTTCCTTGACAGATCAGGCAATTAAAGCAGCAAATGAAGACAAACTATTGCTTCAAGAAACGAAGCCAAGATACCTGAATCTCTGGGTCTGCCACAACATATGGCTTTAGCATTTTATCTCCAAATGCACGAGAAACAGCAAGGACCCCACCTACACGCCATGTACCTAAAGAATAGAGCAGCAGGACATTGTACTGAATTCAACTAACAGGAAAAAGAGGAACTAAGAAATTGTGCATGCATATTTTTGTCTTGTCGAACGGTAATAACTTTCAGTAAGAAGCACCAAAGGCATGCAAGCACGAATATGTAGTATTGCTCACATAAGGCACTGACAGGTTTAGAAACCACATGAAGCATACTGCAATAAACATCTTTATCAATTATATTCCATACACTGAAAAACTCACGTTGCTCCATGATCAAAACAGCAGCATTATATCTCCAATCAACATAAGCACATACCAAACTACAGCCCAAACAAGCACCAAAAGCTTTTTAGCTCCACAACATAGAAAAATACATCTAAAACTAACACATAAATCAAGTTGGTACCCTTTTTCCACTTAATGAAATGATTCTACATTAGTATAAATAACTAATATTTAACTACACATTTGCATAATATACTAGTAACAAATTTTCCTAGCCCAGGAAGGGATGGATTAGAAGATGGGGTGTTGAAAGGACTAGGTTATCTTACACATCAAATCACATCACACCCTGAAAGTTCAACAATACTTCATGAGGAAACATGGAAAACCTAGTGTCACTTCGTGAGCTTCAGATGCAATCTGTGCATGATCTTACTGAAAGAGCCAATAATTTTATGACAAGAATGATAAGAGTTTATTCAACCACCAAATTGCAATCAAAGCATATCATAAATACCTAAGTGTAACCTCGCTAACCTTTAGCCCTAGATTGAGGTTATGTTCACAATGGCAGAAAAACAATTTTTTGTGAAGTCACATAAAATTCACATATGATGAAGGTTGAAAGACCTATTTAATGTGATTCTGTAGATTCTTTAAAAAACTTTCTGGGCCTAGTGAAAATTATACACAGAATAAATATGTATAGCACCAGATAGGGAAACTAATATAAATTTTTTATTAAATTTATAGAAGAACACTGGAATAATACGATTCTTTGGGACTCCGGTAGCATTTACTGGGCCAATCAAGCAGCAATTGATACATACAAAGAGATTGCAACAGGCTTTTACCTGCCCAGATAATGAAACCACCGGCCTGTTCTATCCTTTCACGCTCATCAGATCTGTCAGGCTTGTGATCGATGGACAAAGGAATAGCTGCATTAATTGCAACAGTTATATCTCACAACCAAATAGCTTAAAATGAATAACATCTTTTAAAAATCTAAAATATGCCCAATAATCATTCAACTTGATGAATCACTTCCTAAATTTGATCTAGAAATCTGAAAAATAAATAATTAAGTTTAGACATGTTGAAATTTGAGAAGAAAATAGATTTCCACCACCAAATTTATCAAGATTTAGGTGTTATACTAGGAATAAAGCTCACGTGGCAAGTTCAATGAGAATGATAGTTTTCCTGATTTCCATTTGTACAAACATTTAGCAAACACAGTTTGCAACGCATGTGCATCGGACACAATAAAACAGAGAATGAAGAATACTTTTTCTTGTAAGACAATGAATACAAAAGTAAATGGATAAGGTGGACTTTAGAATTGCTGAAAGTTATTCCAACCGTCATATTAACAGTTTCAAAAACAAGAGTTATTCCAAGTTTTCAACAGTCCCAAGATATATAACAGCATACCTACTTTCTGGTTAATTTTTAAATGTACAATCAAAACCAAATTTAAAAAATAAAAAATATTTATAGATATTTTCAAAGAAGAACTTGGTTAAGAAAGAAGTTGTTTAACTTCTTCAATAATTAGTGCTCCATACAAGTTGGGTTAGGAGTGTTTTACTTTTAATTTATTCATTCAATGGTTTGTCTTGTTATTTCACTTCCTTTAGTGTTTCAATTCAAAAACTGAAGTAGCTAAATCTCTTATAAGAGATAAGAAAATGGATAGGTCCCTTATATTTCTTTATTATGTGGTGGTTACAGAAATGATATTTAAATATAAAAACGAATATACATTTTACTCCCTCCATCCCATTTTATGTGACACTATTCGACTTGACACGGTATTTAAGAAAAAAAAGGAAGACTTTTAAAACTTATGGTCTAAAACAATCCTTAGATATTTGTGTGGCTGTAAATCATTTTATCAAGGGTAAAAGGGGAATTTTAAAGTTAAATTGTTTCTACTTATAGTATGGTGACATTCTTTTTGGGACGGACTAAAAAGGAAAGGGTGCCACCACATGAAATGGGATGGACGGAGTAGTTATTATTTTGTTAAAATTCAATCAATGAGGAAATATTTTTCTTTATTTATCCACTATGTTAGGTCAATAATTTAGTTTGACTTTTAAATCTTTACATTTAAGTTTCTCTCTGGGAAGATTTACACAATGAGGTGGTTACTTAATTCTATTATCATTAAAGGAATTATAACTTAAACTCTCAGTGATATTTTGATCCTAGCTTATTTACTCTTGCATTTGTTTTTTCTTCAAAACTATTTTGGAAAAACGATTCCTTTTTTTTCCTGAGTCGAGGGTCTATTGAAACAGCCTCTTCTACTCCACAAAGGTAGGAGTAAGGTATATGTACACCCACCACCCTCCCCAGACCCGACTTGTAGAATCTCACCGGGTATGTTGTTGAATTATAAATGTAATCTTTTAGTTTCACTTGTTTTCTTCACGGATAGTAATACCACTAAATTTTCCTAATTAACTCCTAGATTGCAAAGAATCAAGGGAAGACATAGATCACATATTCTTACATTGTCGTGTAGCATCTTTGTTATGGGGGGAGTTGATTAGACAGTTTGGTTGAGAGTAGGTAATGTCGAGAACTATGAAAGAAACAATGTTTAGATAGGATCATAGAAAGGCAGCGGAGGAGATGCAGGTAGGAGTGTGCAAAAACCAAACTGACCGATAAATCGAACCGAAAAAGTGTTATTGGATTATTGCTATTGGTTTAACGATTTTTTAATGATTTTATTAAAAAAATATTATTGGGTTATCTGTTCGATTTTGGTTTTCAATATTGGGTTATTGGGTAAATCGATAACCCATTAAGACTGCAGTAATTTACTACTTTACTTGAAACAATGTTTAGCTAGGCTCATAGAAAGGCGGAGGAGGGTAGGGGTGTCCAAAAAACGAACCGACTGATAAATCGAATCGAAAAAAGTATTATTGGTTTATTGCTATTGGATTATTGGGTTAATGGTTTTATACAAAAATATTATTGAGTTATCAGTTTTGGTTTTCAATATTGGGTTATTGATAAATCGATAACCCATTAAGACTGTAGTAATTTACTATTTTACCCGTACATAAACATTAAATATTAATCTCAATACCTTACTAGATACTGTCTTTGTCCTTTAGCCTTCAATTCACACTTCACAGTGACTTTGAGTTCACAACTTCACATTATTCAAAACGTCAAAACCTAAAGTAAGAATCTTATTTCTCTTAATTTCTCTTTGTATTACACTAGTATAGTTCTTTTCACCTTAGTTATTATTTTTTTACGACCATTTGTAAAGTTAAAATTATTGTCTTGTCGCGTCAAATTGTTGGAAAAATCATATAGTTGCTTTATAAGCATTTTCTTATTGGTTAAACCGAAAACCAAACCGTTAAGGACCAAAACCGATAAATCGAAAATCGATAAAAATATCTTATTGGTTTGGTTATTGGTTTAGCATATTTAAAAATCGAAAATCGAATCAATAATACGTAAAATCTAACTAAACTGACTGACGCACACCCCGATGAAGGGCATGTGAAGTTACCCCTTTAGCACAGATGTGAACCATATGTAGAGAGGGGAATAGGAGAGCTTTTGATGGAATAGAGAAAAATTCTACCCTTGAGAACTAGCCTCGTTTCCCTTATTTCTCTTTGGTGCACCCATGAGTTACTTTTTGTGTAGATGATTGGGTGTCATTCATAGAAAATCATATATTTTTGTAAGATTTTCTCCTTTTTGTATACGGGCTAGTTAATGCTCTTTTGTTAATAATATTCCTACTTCATCTTTAAAAAAACTCCTAGATTGCATAATGATTTCTTCTTAATTTCCAAATCTAATTCAATCATACATACCTCCTCTATTTCAAATGGAATAACCCATTTCCTTTTTGGTCGGTACAAAAATGAATTATAAAGTATATTTGATTCTAGAATCCACACACTCATTGGTTATCAGTGTTGCATCCATGATTTGTCTACCTTTAATAAAAGTCATTTGATGTCTATCCACCAGTTTATCAATCACTCTCTTGAGCCTTTCAGTGAGGAGCTCAGAGATAATTTTATACACACTCCCGATCAAACTTATAGGTCTGAAATTTCAAAGACTTTTGGCACCAATTTTCTTGGGAATCAAGGCAACATAAGTTGCATTGGAACTCTTTTCAAAATAATCACTCCTATGAAAGTTTCTGATAGTGTCCATCACATCCTTTTCACAATTTCCCAGCAGCATTGGAAAAATCCCATAGAGTATCCATCTGGGCCTGGAGCTTTGTCAGCAGCACATAACTTCAAGCATTCCAACATCTCTTGTTCTTCAAATTCTCTTTGCAACCAATCATTATCATCTTCAGTGATTATTGAGCCTTGAATAAAGGTGTCCAGTGTTCTGTCTCAGAGTACAAATTCTTATAGAAATCCACAATCTCTTCCTTGATTCTATCTGGATCAGTGATGGTCTCTCCATGAGCTTCCATGGTGTCAATGTGATTAATCTTTTATGACAGTTGGCCATCCTTTGAAAGAATTTGGTATTCTTGTCTCCTTGTTCCATAAGATTCTGGATTTCTGCCTCCAAGAAATTTCCTCATTTCTTGCCACCTCTTCATACTCCATTTTCAAGCTTGCTTTCAATAGTAATTCATCCTCAGATAGCATTCGTTGCTCTTGTATGGTATCCAGGGAGCTAGTCTTGTAAAGAATATCAACTTTCTTAGCCTTTAGATTCCTCCCATTAGTAGTAGCCAGTATTCCATTCCTTCAATTTATTTTTCAGGAATCATAATTTACAAGACAAAATATAATCAGGTCTTCCTTGTGCTTCACACGAAATCCACCATTCCTCCACCCTCTCCTTAAATCCAGAAACCACCATCCACCAGTTTTCGAATTTAAAGTAAGACTTTGAAAAGCCCCACTCACCACATTTCAAAGAAATAGGACAATGACCAGAGATGATCCTTGGAAGCACTGATTGTTTGATCTTGTTGAATTTTTCATCCCATTCCGCAAAGTACAAGAATCTATCAATCCGAGTAACTTCATGACTGCCTCCTCTGAACCAAGTGTATTTCCCCCCAAAAGTGGAGGGTCAATAAGTTCCAGCCCCTCGATGGTATCTGAGAATTCTTTCATGGCTCTCAAGATGTTTATACAGTTCTTTCTTTCTGAGGAAAATCTGGTAGTATTAAAATCCCCACACACTACCCAGGGCTCTTCACATACCCCTTCTTTCGTATCCCCCAATTCCAACCATAACTGCTCCCTTTCCCTCCCGACAATTTGGGGCATAAACCCCATTCAGCAGCCAACTATAATTTTCATTCGCAAAGTTCAAAGTCAAGGGCATACGGAACATGCGCAAAGTTCAAAGTCAAACTATTTACTTCTCTCATACCCAAGAGCATATATGTTTGATTTTGTTTTAATTATACGATTTTCTACAATTTGACACAACAACTATTCCAAATTCAGCAAATCAAATAACAAACGTCGAAAGACAATAGCATACCATAATCAAGTTAGGATTAAGGGGGGAAAAAGAGTTCACGCATTTAATAAATTAAATTGAAATGCTTTGACATGCATTTATCCTCTTTTAAAAGTGTTACTGATAGTTAATGACACTTAATTATCTTCAGTTGGATTTAAATAAACAGTCTAGAGTTTTGGGCTTAAATAAATTTACCTTTGAACTGTGTGAATGATCCATGTTTGGCCTTGAACTTACAAAATGGTCTAAATTTACCCTTAATTTTGTTGTTAGCCTAGAACAAAGCTGAGCCATTTTGGTAATGGTGAGGGTAAAAACGACACTTTTTAACGGAGGGCAAATTTGCTCTAAATCGTGTAGTCCATAGGCAAATTTGGACCTTTCCATTGTATAAATAACATAGGTTAAAGTCCAAATATGCCCCTGAACTATACAAATTTACCCTCATATATACCTTTTTCAACACACAGAGCTCAACTACCCGATTTCAAAGTATTTTTCCTAATTTTTTGTTGTAAATAAAGTCACATGTTAGTCCAAAGGGCGGGTCACAGACGGATTTCTCGGTTATCAAAAAAAGTCACATGTAAGAAATTAAATCACCCCAACCCTCTAATTGTGATTTAATTTTTTACACATGGCTTTACTTATAACGAATACACCAGGAAAAATATTTCAATATCGGGTATTTGAGCTCCATCTATCAAACAGGATATACATGAGTCATTTGTGTAACGATAAGAGTAGATATAGGCCATTTTTTAAGGGAGGATAAATTTGCTCCAAATAGTATAATTCATGGGTATATTTGGACCTTTTCCCAATCTATATTCTTAATTATGTTTTCCTAAGAAGTTGTCTCTCTTCTTACGGAATATCATACCGATAACTTACCCACACACGGTGTTACTTCATCAAAAAAAACATAACTCCACCTCTGTGTTTACATCAAACCATATGATTTGTTATAGTTCCACACAATAAATATGGAAGGTTTAAAAGGATAATATGTCGGAAACAGCCTCTCTACCTCCACGAGGTAGTTGTAAGGTCTGCGTACATTCTACCCTCCCAAGACCTCACTTGTGAGATTTCATTAGGGATGTTGTTGTTGTTAAAAGGATAATATGGGGATGGAAAGCCCAAACACTAAATGGTAAAGGCTGCCAACGGTAAATCATTGAGACTTTATTAGATAGTATACATAAGAAACATCCTATCATTTATAGTCTTCCTTTTCTTTTTAAATGAGTAAAGAACTTATATTCATAAGATTAACCCAAATTATAAAACACCCCGCAGATTCCTTCATTATCTTATTCCGAATGAAAAACAGGGCAAGCTTTTCACAAATTAATATTCTTAGAGCTCTTGTGAGAACCCACAGATAAAAGACTATAATAAAATTTTAACATTGACAAATGACCTTGGAGACAAATATGATTAAGGTCAGTCGATACAAAAACATGCTTCATCGGTAAATTTTTTAAATTATACAAGTCACATTCCTTTGTTGCAAAAGTCTCACAGTTAACATCTTCCAAGGGGAAATTTGTTCTGCCTGTCTATGGCCAAAGCAAAACAAAAGACAACATAACAAGCTTTCCAAATTATTGAATAAATCATTCCACAAACAATCAGAGTAAAGGATATAATCGATACAGGATATAGACAGTTGATGAATGTGATCCTAATGATCAGTTCATTTACAACGCATAGCGGAAGCAACTAGCCAGACAAATTTAGTGTAGTGGCTACTATGATTCTAAGAATGCTGCTTAACATAAATTGTGATAAGCTAGCATTGAGTAACAAAGTTGTTTTAAGTGTCTGAATTTGTTTGAGGTTCATAATTGCTTGGAAGGTTTGAAATGTGCTCTGTTATTTCTTATTTTGTTTGTTCAGGCATATATACTTTTTTACACATTTTTAATAGATTAGTTTACTTCCATTGATATGAGAATGTGGAAAGTTCTAGAAGTTACAAATAGTAGTTCCAGAATCACAGTTTTGTACAAACCAAAGAATACGTCTCACATATCCGATATTCAGACTAAACCTAATGAAACACTCCCTCTGTCCCTGTGAGCTTTACGCCTTTACCCACTTTTTCTGATGTACTTCCCTTATAGAAAGTTTGTTTACCTATAACAAAGATAATCCACAAAAAAACTAATGGACCTTGAGATAGACCAAATAATACATACAGCTCTCTGGAAACCAAGTCGTGTTTGTGAAAACTTTGGATATAGTAAATAGTCAACAAGCAACAAACCTGAACCATCTCTACAAGCCACGACTCTAGAGTCCCCCACATTTGCGACAAGCAATCTATCACCTAAAAGAACAGCAGTTGATGCTGTTGAACCGGCATCTTTTTGCTGGCCTTTTTCTTCATTAAGGTAATCGGCATCAGTCTGCTTAAATGCTTCAACTGCACTCAAGAGCTTTTCCAATTAAATGATACAGAAGAGAGAAGATACAATGAAACTAGAAATTACATAGATGTCTGCTTTGGTTCATACCTATAGCTGACTTCGTATCTTTGATAAAATCAGGATGACTACTCAAATTCTTAAAGAGGTTGTTCTTTAAGTATTCTGCTGTTCTTGAACCACCATGACCTAACACCAAGCAGACTATAAGGGATAAACAATCATCTAGGTTGCAAAGAAAGTCAATTCATGAGCACCCAAAAAAAAGTCTCTTCGTGAGTAAATTTCGTATCTACAACAACTAAAATGATATTTAAACAAGAATAACACTCTGAAAGTAGAAAATGCCCATCCTTCTAAGTTCCTATCATATGTTGGAAGAGCTCAGCTCATTAAGAGTGTCATTTTATCAATGAACATTCTGGGCACAAATGTTTATACTCCCTAAGAAGATAGAGAAAATATGTAAAAGATATCTGAAGACTGGAAAAGCTAAATTTCTATGAAGCCACCAGTGGCATGGGAAATCTCTGTCAACCTCAATCAGCTGGAGGCTTGAACATTATCAACATCATGATCTGGAATAGAGCTGCAATTTGTAAACTCCTATGCAATATTTGCAAAAGGAAGGACAACCTAGAGGTAAAATGGATGCACATCTACTATGGGAAAGTGAGAACTATTTGGCAATTTGAATTAAAACAGGCTGCATGGATGACTAGGAAAATACTCAAATCCACAAATTTTATTTTATTTTGATATGGTAAATAATTTTATTAACATTTAGGGGGAAAGTAGCACATTGACTGAACTCATGCAAATGGATAGCATATCTATTCAAGCAATATACAGAAATTTACAAGGCACCTTCCAAGAAGTAGACTGGACAAGATTGGTATGTAACAACTGGGGTTCTCCAAAATGGATATTTATACTAAGACTGGCAATACTGGAGGGATGGCTACTAAAGACAGACTTGTTAAGTGGGAAATAAATGTTAGCCTCCAATGTCCCCTATGTAATGAAGCTGAAAGTATCCAGCACTTGCTCTTCCAATGTCCTGAAACTTCTAGTATATGGTTAAAATTGTTACGTTGGCAAAAAATGCAAAGAGATATTATGGATGGCAAGAGGAGGTAAGGTGGCTGTAAACTATTATAAAGGAAAGAGTAGCCAAGCAGAAATCTTTAAGACAAAATTGGCTGCAGCAGTATACTATGTATGGAAAGAAAGGAATCACGGGGTGTTTCAGAATAAAAGAAGAATAACAGCAACAACAGTTAGACAGATTGTCCAGAAGTTTTCCATAGTACCTAGGATATTGCAAGATCTAAACTACTACCCTTGATGTATAAGCAATGAATAGTACTAAGTGCTGAGTTGGTGATGAGAAGTAGCTTAGCAAAAGATTGGGGCATGCATGTCCAATCTTGAATCTTTTCTTTTTTTGTTTGAGCTGTAATTTTCCGAGTTGGTAGTTATACTTTAATTACCAAAGAAAAACGTCATCCTGACAAGATATGCAAGAAACACTAGGAAATACCATCAAAAACACCAAAAAATGCCACCATTTGACCATCAACTTCTGATATGCTTGTCTCATAGTAGTCCTCCATGGACGCCCGTTTCCCCTTAAAAGTAGCATATCCATAGCTGAATTTAGCATTTTTGTTTCCAGTCAGAAAGCTTCAAGAAAAGAAAAAGAAATCAGTTGGTTTCTTATAAAAGTTCATCCCCAAACATATCTTTAGAAATGAATAGGATTACATTAATTGTTTCTCCCCACTATGAAGATACAGTCGTATTAAATAGAAAAAGATTTGAACAAAAGAAGTGCATTTATCAGTCTAAATATGGATGTAAATATCCACAACCAAAAACAGCAACCAGGCTGAAATTCAAGACTTAACCCGCCCAGTGACCAACTCTTAAGCTACACAAGGTAACCCACAGTAGATTATATTTTGCAGTTTTCATACCATATGGATGTGTTGAGAAACTTAAGCATCACATAGAACAAGGATGACCAGAGGCAGAGCCAGGAATTTTAGCTTATAAGTACGGAATAATATTATTTTTTTGCTAACTAGGTTCTCCATAGATTGTTTGTACATATTAAATGAAATTTTGACACATAAATGGTTTGATGCCAAAGTTACTGGGTCCCGCCAAGCCCATAGAGGAAATTAGGTTGCGAGGTGAGTAACTATATTCAACAATCATTTGCCAACATCGTCCTACACTGGCTCCGCCCCTGCAAGGGTCTTCATATAATGTGTGAGACTGTAATGTTAGAAGAGCCTCTAAACCCTTCCATGAAGCCATTGATCCATTTTCTATATGCTGCCATTTTAAGCATCCTACTTTATTTGGTCCTTGTTCACTTCGGCACGATTAGCACAAGATTATAAAACTAAACAGTGGAATTATATTTTGAAACAGTACAAAAAGAGGTCATGAAGATTGTGAGATTAGCCATCCCAAGGATGGAAACTCTTCATTAGACATTGTTGGGCATATATGGAGATTTTCAGTAGAAGAACAGGTCACGTGCAGGAAAGTGATTCTGCTGAAATATGGCATCAGTCTGTCATTATGGTTGATTCACTGAAAACGCCCTTATAGAATGAGTTTGTGGAGAGGGATAATGAAATGAAAAAAGATAAAACTCTTTTGAGTGAATTGGTTCCTAGGTTTAAAGGGGGGGATAGAACATATTTCTTGCTGTGTATGGTGTGTGATAAAGCCTGAAATGTAAATTCACCAACTAATTCACATTTGCAAACAAGTTGGCTAGAAAACTACCACCATTAGCCAAAAAAAAAAAGAGTCTTTTGAGTTCATTGGTTCCTAGGTTTGAAGGGGATATAGCAGGGGAGGATCTACGTAAGTCCAAAGGGTGTCACGTGACACTGCTTCGACGGAAAAATTTAGTAAATATACATATATAATTAAAGGCAAAAGGAGAAAGACCGAATATATATTATATACAGTGACACTCCTTGACACAAACATACACTTAGCTTAGCTGGTCAGGCGCCTTAGTTCTAAGGTATAGGTCGTGTGTTTGAATCTAGAACTTGTCATTTTTTTTATACATTTGAAGTTCTTCTTTCACCCTTCTTATAGGCTTATTTTTTATGGGTTTTTTTTCTCTCACCTTCTTTCTAATCAATAAAACTAATTAAAAACAATTTATGAAACATTTAATATTATTAATTTTAAAAAGTTATTTTGAATACATTTCAAAATAAAAAAAGACTAATAAATTTTTTTTATAACTATTTAAAAGTATTTCTTTTTAGAAAATGTATAGTATAGTAGTGAGCCCGAATTGTATTTTATTCATATTTGTTCTTTTTTTTTCAAAAAAGTATGACGTCACATTATTTTATTTATTGTTTTTCATTTTAAAAGGTGACACCCCTTACAAAAAATCTTGCGTACGCCACTAGGATATAGAACATATTTCTTTTTTGAGATAAGATATAGAACATATTTCTGGATCATGTATGGTGTGGTAATAATACCTTTAAATGTAAATTCACCAACTAATTCACATTTCCCAACAAGTTGTCCCAGACACAACCATCATTAGCCCAAAAAAAAAAGTTCCCGGCTCATTCACATTTGATAAGCACATGAAGATCACAGTAGCTGAGGTTTTAAGGCTGAATAGCGACCAATCAGAAGAATTGATCCTAATGAGATTATGTGATATGGCGTTACTTTTGATATGGAAAAAGCTCGTAATTGAAGTACTTCTCTGTTACATCTTGTTACCACTTGTTTAGTTAGGAAATCATAATCTCTTGTGGAATCTCCTATCGAATGCGCCAAAGGAAGAGATATCCATCACATGTTGTGCTGCATGGGGAGCCTCTCTTAATGGTAGATAATTTAAGGAGTGGATGCATCATCATAAATATTTTTTATCAGGAACATGCATCATCATGAATTGGAGTTGTATGTGTATCAAACATGCGGAGGCTGTGAATCATCTCTTGCTGCATCTTTGGAACTGTGGTCTTTGAATTTTGTAACTTTCAACAACCAATAGGTACTTCCTAAAATAGTTGCAGGAAGCCAGGAACAACAGAAAGCTAGAGGTTGAACAAAGTGGGTGTGAAGAAAAAGAAGATTAGGATGACTTCTCCTTTTGCAGTTTTGGGGTTTCCTCATTCCTGGAGGGTACAGAGACCATTGCTTAGGGGCTCTCTTTAATTCTTTTCTATTTGGTGTAGAACAGAAATAGCAAATTGTGCAAGACTTTGATGCCTCTTTTATATGCTCATGTTACACGTTTGTAAATACTACCCATTTTTGTAAAACAAATACTTTGGGAAAAAATTGTAACAAAACCTTTTATTAGACCATGATTTCAAGTAGAAATAGCAACTGCGGACTGTCATTCTCATTTCTAATGCTAGAAGAAAAAATCAAATCAAATTGATCATTTCTCGAATCATAAACATTGGTAACAACTAACAGTTAATAAATTCAGCAAAAAACAATAAAATTAAGCAAGAGGCCAATAATGCAGTTACCTAATACCGCCGCCGCTAAAGAGCGCACTGGGATCAATAGACGGCGTCTGTTTCACCTGCGTCAGAGACGGCGGCTGTTTCACCAGCGTCAGAGACGGCGGCTGTTTAATCTGCGTCAGGGACGGCGTCGCAGCAGTGGACTCTCTTGGTTGTTGCTGTGACGGTTCCGGTGCCGGCGCCGGCGCAGGTTTCTCCATGGACGGTGGAGAATGTTCTGGAAGGTTGCGATCGGATTGTTCCTTGTCAACGTTCATCGCGGTCGCCGCATTCGGTTTTTACTTTTTCATATGTGCGAAAAAAAGGATCAGATTATTAGATGATGTTTTTTTTTTCTTTTTAATCGAATTACCTTCCGAACATTTTTTCGTGTTACCTTTTTTGCCCCTAATCCTAACTGCTTTTCTCCGTTTTACTTTCCTTTTCTGCGTATTAAACGAAAAAAAAAAAAAAAAAAAACTTGTCATAAATTTAGGAATTGGATTCCGCACCACAGATACAGTTAAGTAGGGATGGCAATGGGCGGGGACGATGCGGAACGGGGTTGGTTTAAGGCTATGCGGGAGGAATATGGGGCGGGTTGAAGTGGGTACTTTTAAAAATTAATGAGAGCGGGGCGAATTGTGGTTATATGTGATTTTAGCGGGTTCAAACTTAATTTTATCTTTTTACATGTTATAAGAGTGATAGAGCATTATTTAGGGAAAAGGCATAGATTCCCTCTTGAACTTGTCCCGAAAAGTCAGTTACACACTTAAATCATTATGACGACCTATTACACACCTTTACTATTTAAAGTGAATTTATTTACTCCCTAAAACTGACGTGGCAAAATAATAAAAAATAAATAAAAAACTAGCGCGTCAAGAAAAAATAAAATTAAAAAAAGAATTAAAAAATCAAAATCTTCCTTCCCCTCCATTACCCTTTAAAAAAAGAATTAAAAAATCAAAAATTTTCTTCCCCACCCATTATCCTCTTCTTCTTCATTCTTTAATTTTCATCACAACTTTCTATCTTTCATCACAACCTCAAAGATTCACAACGACGAGAGTGTAGTACTGGTGTTGTTGGTTGTGGTTATTTGTTGGTTGTTCAGATCTGGAAGTGTGGAGCTCTTTGGAACTTCATAGAAGCCATGGTTGAAGCTTTGAGCTCGCCGACACATCTGCAAAAGAAATCAAAAGAATAAAATCGTAAAGGGTTATAGGTCATAAGGTCTGATTTGGTGTTTTTCGGTGATTGATTTGGATTTTGAGTGGTTGTTTTGTGGTGGTTTAGGTGATTGTTTGGTGGCTAATGGTTCGTCAGAAAAAAAGAACGAATGGAGTTGTGGAGGTGGGCTTATGGTGGTGATGGGTTGGTTGTTCTTCGCCGGAGAAGACAAAGAAAATCATGATATAAATTAAATGAATTATTTTTCCGATAAGATTAGAGATAAAGTGGGTGGGATTTAGTGATAAAGAAGATATAATTATTAAAGAATTTTAATAATTAATTAGAGATTAATTAGTGTAAAATAGAGTTAACAAAAAGAAAGTTAATTAATAAACAAAAGAATATAAGAAATTATAAAATCTGACGTGGCGCTGACGTAGTGCTTATGTGACAGCGAGTGTAATACACTACATAAATTCACTTTTAAGTAGTAAAGGTGTGTAATAGGTCGTCATAATAGTTTAAGCGTGTAACTGACTTTCCGGGACAAGTTTAGGGAGGGACTTTATGCCTTTTCCCTATTATTTATTAAGATAATTTCTTTAAAGCTATTAAAATATTTAAGATGCTAAATGAAAATGGTTCAATAAAAAATAATATAATTTCTTACATGTTTCGCAATTAACCTCTAAAAATAATTTTTTAAGTCATTATCTATTAAATTAATTTAACTTAATGAAAAAATGATTATTATTTTTTTTTAGTATCAAACTTAACTAGAAAAAGAAATATTAAAAAAATTATGTGAGGCGGGTTCATACGGGACGGGTCTATGTGGGGCAGGGTGGAGCGGAATGAAAATGAAAAAGTTGTTATGCGGGGCGGGCGGAATAAAAATTTTACGGGTTAAACTCAACGCGCTCCGCCACCGCCCCGCATCGCCTCATTGTCATTCCTACGGTTAAACCTTGAGAAACTAACATGATATTTATTAAACTTATGATCATATATTGTTAAATTGTGTAAAATAATAAATTAATTTCTAGATTAAAAAAATAAAAGATAATTTGATAAATAATTAATTTAATGATATTACTTCATTGAAGAAATCATAGCTAGCAATTTGTGTGTTTTATGGTCATGTCTGCTTCCAGTGGCAATTACCAAGTTCATCAAGAAAAGTAACCGCGTGTTTCATTTTTTACCTTTTGTCATTTAGTAAAAGGCTGCAAATTAGCTTTGTAGTTGAAGCTTCAAATTATGTGTGGAAGATTTTAGATTCAAATCTATGTGTAATATTAATTTTTATAGTTCCCTCAAATTATGGGTAGAAAGAAAAAAATATGGAAATTGACATAAATTAAGAAGAACAAAAAGAATTAGGCGCATGTGATATAATTTCTCTTTTATAAACTGGAGAACAGGAGTATTATATATTATATATAAGTAGATTCTTGTAATTTGACAAAAGAAAAAAAATACTATAATCTAGCTTATTTGGCTAACACTTTTATAAGATTAAAAATATTTATTTTTCGGAAGTAAAATATTATTTCCTCTATTTATTTTTATTTGTCATTTATTCCTAAAATATATTTTTATTTTTATACTTGTCACTTTTGACATATCAAGAAAAGATAATCATTTTTTTTCATGTTTTACACTCAACATTAAATACTTATTTTTCAAATCATTTTTCAAAACATCATTTAGTAGGTATAGTTTGATAAGATACCTATATCAATAATTATTTTGAGTATATTATTACTACTTGGAAAGTCTAGGAAGTGGTGTTCGTTAACGTGTTGCTATAATTGGTCATTTATTTTATATTTTCTTGTTTTAATTTGTTTGTCTTACATTTTTTAATTTGTTATATATTTAAAAAATACGTAAATATAACTATAAATCACTATAATTAACAACTTAAAACATTTGAATGTCATATTGAAAAATTTGAGTGACTTTCAAAATTCTAGTGCCACATTAAAACGGGTTAGAGGAAATAACATATATTATTTGAAAATGACATAAAAAGTATTATAAATCACAATAATTAACAATTTAAAAAATTTAAAGACATAAAAATCGATTGACTCTCAAAATTCTATTAATGTCACATAAATTGGGACATAAAAAGTAACATGTATTATTTGAAGATTACTTAAAAACTACTATAAATTACGATATTGACACCTTCAAATATAAAAGACTTATAGAAAAAATTTGGTTAATTTTTTAATTCTATTTGTGCCACATAAATTGAGACAAAGGGAGTAATATATATTATTTGAAAATTACGTAACAGTACATAAATCACAATAATTAACAACTTAAAATATTTTAAAATCATACTTTGAGGCATTGATTCCGGCCCCTGAATGTGATTTTGAAAGGTTAAAAGGTTTTGTTCTACATTTACGAAAATTGAAATGTTTCAATTCTTATTAGGACATAATGATTTTTATGTCAAGACAGAAGTCGAATTACAAGGAAGAATTCATTATCATAAAATTATCAAAACTTATGCAAGAATAGTGATGAAGAAAAAAAATTAATTGCATCTGCAAATGGAGTTTTTTATGCTAATTTAAATTTTGAGATTAAAAAAACCACATTGATGCAATCATGTATTTCAGAAACAACACTCAATAATTCAACAAAAGATATAATGTGATTTATGAGTTTTGTAGGTGCAAATGTCACAATAATTAACAAAAATAGTTACAAACAACAAAGTATTCTGTAGACTAAGCATGACTCAACATGTTAAAATGTTATCAAGAGTCAAAACTATTATACTCCTATTATATACATGGGGTATTCTAAAGTTTTAAAAAATAAATTATTGTTTGTCATGTCATGACTAATGTAGTTTTTTTAAAACATTGATATTGTTTTGAAGAAACTCCTACTGACAAGAGGTCATATAAAATTAAGAAATTTCATGTTTAGATAAATATTTATCATTCAATATTCATGATACTATTCTAGATAGTCCGAATGCATATGTCAGTTGTAATAAATTGAGCAACAATCTCAAACCTACAATATTACTACATTGTTTTTAGTATAGAATCAAATTCTTAAGGGCCGTTTGATCATGCGATATGAAATCTATATGTATAATATAAAGTTAGATAAAAGAAAAGTGATGTGACACCTTTCTTTGGCCAAGGATTTTATTTATCTTTTTTCTCCTTATTTTGACAAATTTTTTTTAATTATTGTTGTATGAATGTGTCAATTACTATTCCACTTATTCATATTATTTAATATAAAAACTTAATTGTCATTATTTCCATTACTCACGTGACTTTTGATAGTCATAACTCCTAATTCATATTAATAGAATCATATTCATGATATCTTTTGGTATTCCATATTATGTCCTATAAATAGAGGCATTAGAAAGTTTTGTTACAAAAGAAATGATCAAACTTATATGTATAGTTGAGCTACGGATTAACTAGGTGAAACTTGCTCATCTTTTTGACCAAGAATCACATTTTTTTTTGTAACTTAATAAAATAGCATTTTATAGCTTATTTATTGCTTTCAATTTTTTTGCTTATATGAAATTTTATTGTTTTATTGCGGGTTTCTTTTTTTTTTTGAATGAGAAAAAATATTTTCTCCGTGATATTTAATAAACTGATTGAATTTCAATCTGACAATTTAGTGAGAAAATTTAAACAAGCTCAAAGATATAATTATTTTCCTTTTTTATTTACATGTAAATCGTATTTTTTATTATTTGAATTCTATTGTAAGAAATTAGCAAGAGTTTTAAGTAATGCAAAATTTTATATCAAAAACTTAGTGTCAAATTGCTAAAAAGTCATTTTAATGTAAAACTTAATGGTCTTTATTTTCATAACTCTCATAACTTTTTATTATTATAACCTCAAAAATAATTAATAGTCATATTCATGATATTATCTGGTATTCTATATTGTAGTCCTATAAATAGAAATATTGTAAGACTTTGTTGAAATGAGCACATTAGCATTTTAAGTTGTCATGTTTTTAGTGTTTATTATGTTGATGCTTTGATTCTTGAAGAATTAGATAAAGACTATTGAATGGTGATTGTGGCTTGTGGAAGTTGATATCGACAAGAGCTCGGAAGATTGTACATTGATTTCATAATTTTTTTAATGTGTTAATAATTAAGATTGTAAGAATGATGTTGTATTATTTATTTATTTATTTTAGTTCAATCATGATTTCTCTTTATTTTGTATTTTATATAAAGTTTTGATTGTCGTAAATTTATAATTTCAGTTGGTTCAAAATAGTAACTTGTGACTTTGTTGGATGTAATTATCTCTTCTCTTCTTTTTTTTTGTCCGCTTAGTTCCTCAAATGTCTAAATATAAAAAAAAAATCTATGAATTTTCAATTATAAATACTTCATTACAAGTTTTAAATAACACTAAAATCTACACAATAATGTCTTGAGTCTCTTGAGTTTTTCATCTTTATTATAATCTTTGGCTAAGAATTCTGTTTATTTTTTTCTTTTACAATTTCTCTATTTTTTTATTGTAGAATCATAAATATGTCAATTAACTATTCATTTATATTCTTTAATATAAAACTCAATGGTCACCATTTTCATGAATTGTAAAATTTATTTAGGCTTAACCCATCGGTGACCCCTTAAAGTTGACACCATGTTTCACTTAGATACTTCAACTGGACGATGTTTATTTTAGACACTTTATGTAGGATCTCGTGTCATTTTGACACTTATACTTACATGGCATAATGAGTGTGAATAAGAGTATTTAGAGAAGACAATTGAGGTAGAGGTTCTGCAAAAGGTATTTGGACAAGCAGGGGGCGGACGCATTTCGCAGAACACAAATCATGAGGGGGATTTGGTGTGCGTGCAAATCTTTGGGCATTTAAAGAAGACAACGGGAGGGGGGAGGGGGCAGTTTTCTACAAAAGGAATAGGGGTTTTGAAGAAGACAACGTTTGGGGTTATTTTTATTGATTTAAATTTTATTTTATTTTGTAATTATTTGGATCATGAATCATTAATTATTTACTGGCCAATTTTTATTTTTATTGAAAATTAATTATTTAAAATTACTTTTGACACAAATGACAAATGTCCGTTTAATTTGTCACTTTACACGTCATTCGCAACTGTAATACAATTATATACTTTTGCTGATATTAAAAAAAAGTGTTAAAATGACACAACAAAACCTTACGTAAGGTGTCTAAAATGAACATCGCCAAATTGAGGTGTCTAAGTGAAACATCGTGCCAACTTTAAGGGACCACTGATGGGTTATATATAAATAAAATGTGGTTTTTTTTATAGATATAAACTTGTGGGTCAATTTTTATATTTGAAAAATCCCAGATCATGATTTGAAATTTTCAAATCTTGATTTTTGGAGAATTTGAGATTTTCATCTTATGATATGAAATCATGAAGAGCAACATGAAATCGCATGTCCAAACGCTAATTTCATTTTATGATTTCGCAATATGAATCGCATGTCCAAACACCTACTTACTCAAAAATTATAAATTTAATAGTTAGGAGAAAATAAAAAGAGAGTATAAACTTATCAAATCTCTATTAAATCCGAAACAATTTTTAAGACAATAAAATGAAAAATTATAAGAGGTCGTGTTTAAGTTCAATTTCACATTTGTATTTTCTCAATTTTACCTTCCTAAAAATTCTAATAAAATTGACTTTATTATATTTTAGAAAAAATACTAGTAAGGTTAGAATGTAAATTATTCTATTAATAAAGTAAAATAAAATAAAATATAAATCTCGAAAGAGTGCATACTCAAGGGGTGACAAAAAGCAATTTAACACAATCAAATTTCACAGTTATTTTTCTGGTCCTCAAGAAAAGTTTGACATGCAGCAATCTACCTTGTAGATCTGAATATCAATCTCCATTACTGTCCCACTCATAACTCCGAAAAAACTCGCTTCAATAAAACCCAAATCTTCAATTTCACCCTAATTCTTCGATTTCCCACTCATCTTTTTTTTTTTGGGTGAGAGAATATACTGTTACTGAAGTCACTGTACCGCAGATTTACTCGAAATTTGTATTAAGTAGTCGCCGGAAAATGAGACGGAGGAACTCGGATTTCCGGCGGCCGGTGAGACGGCGATTCTCCAATGTTTTTTGGTTAACTTTGTGTGGATTGGCCGTATTGCTGCTCATTATTTTGCTCAGTAGAGAAACTCGCGATTCATCGTCTAGATTGGTTTATACAAAGGTAATGTTCGTTTTCATTGTATTATAAATTGCTGTTGTTTTCTGTTTCTAAGCTAAATATTCTTTTTTTAAGCTAGATGAGTTTGTGTGGGTTGTGGAATTTGAGTTTGCGGGTTAGTCAATTACTTGTTAATTTATTTGACATGGACAAACTGAAATGGTTGTTGACATTTGCGATCTGACAGTTTGCAGTAGTATGCAATCAGTCTAAGAGTTAACTTAGTTTTCCATTTTAGAGTTCTTGTCAAAATTTACACAGATCCAAGCTCACTATCTCAGGAACCATAGACTAAAGCTGAATTGTAGATAGAAAAAGTGAAAACTGAATAAGGGAAGTCTGTGCAATGTGAGCTCCAAGTTTATGAACTTTACAAGGCTATATGCTTACACTTGTGTGTGCTATTCACAAAATCTACTAACAAACTAGTTTTAGTTAACTACTGGCTAGCCTCCTTATAACAAACTAACTGGCCATTAAACAATAATTAATCAACTAACTACAAGCTAACCACAACAACAACCAAAGTTAAGTTGCACCACTCTCAATAGTCTCTACCTTTTGTTTTACATCCTTATTTAGATAGATTTTGATTTTTAATCCAAGTGTTAGCCTTTTGTTTCAATATTATCTCTTAGGTGAGTGTACAGCCAATTCACTATATCTAGTTAATATGTTGTATAGTCGTTAGGTGTAATTTTCTTTCTTGGTTAATAATGGTCATTTTGGTTTGAGAATTGGCAACTAAGGCACATACAGATCTTTCGAAACAAAAAGGGCAAGTTGGAAATTTCTGAAACTTCTTTTGAAATTATTTCTATGTCCAAAAGCAGTTTATGCCCGGTTTAATTATTGTTATCCTGCCCCCAAGGCCTAGCTCGAGTGGCAAAAGGTGGAGGATTTGCGGCTTAGGTCGCAGGTTCAAGGCCCACCATATGCAAAGCGAAGCCCGGTATTTAAGTGGAGAAGGGTAGAGGGCGGACCCATTATCCACCGAGTTTAGAAGGCTGTGATTGGTCCAAAGGGCGGGTCACAAACGGATTTCTCGGTTAAAAATAAATAAAAATAAATAAATTATTGTTATCCTTTTAAACAGCTAAAAGTACTATGAAGCTTTCTTTCTTTCAAAGATATGTTCCAAGTGAATTTGAAGTAATTGTTTCTTGTCGAAAGAACACCTAATTCTTTGAGAATATGTATTAAACTTTTCACCTCTTTGGTAATGCACCCCCCTTCCCAGGTCCTTGACCACTAGTATTTATTGCCCGACAACAAACTTCTAGCGGATAATTGTAGTCAACTTTTTTGTTTCCCTATTACTTATGGATATTATTGCTATGGAGAAAGTGTCAATAAGTACGTTGCTCTACAAATGTCACAAGATCTCCACTGTGCATTGATTAATCAGAGGAGATTATGACTACATTTAGCATTTTGGAGTGGGTCTATAGCTGGGTTTGTGAAACAACTTGACGTTTTTTGGTTAACATGAGCATTAGTTATTTAATTTGGCAACAAACTTTAAAGCTAAAAGAAATCTTGTGCGGTAGTGACAGTGTCTGAAAATATCTGGGCTACTTTGGGGCCTCAAGATGAAATTCATGGTACTGATGGATAAACAAATTTGGTCAAACTAAAGAAACAAAAAAGAGAGGACTATTCTTGTTTATGACTTGAGGGTACTGTGAAAGTCTGTCATATTAATGCCCTCAGCCTCAAGTAAATCTGCTTCAAAGATGATTAAGATAGCAAATAGAAAAGGAATAGTTAAACATCCTAGTCTAAGACATGGAAGAATACAGTAGTCCCTTCCTCCCAAATTTAAGCTTTTGGGAACATTGAGATGTCAACAGTTGGTGGAAAGTTCATAAACTGATCATTCCATATTACACTCCCCCATGTCTTATGGAAGAATTAAATGAAACCAAGAGTAATCCGATTAACATATAGTTTATTGTGGCTTCCACATTTTCCTAGTTTAGCATTAAACAATGTGGTACCATTTGATTATTGTTTAAGTACCTCCGTCAAGCTGTGACAATCAAATACATAGTACAGAGTGGTTCGATCTGAGAAGTGTCTTAATAAAAGCCTAAATATTCCTCACGGTATTAACAAAATCAGCAGAATACAGAGTATGTATAAGGAAAATAGGTTCCATATAAGTTATGCTGGGAGTTGGGAAAACTTAAAATTATTTAGGGACACATGGAAGTAATCAATAGGTTAAGGACATAAAAATATCAATTATACAAGACATATCAAAGTTACTTGTCTTCCTTGTGGTCTACGTTGTAATTTTCTAATCTTATTGAATGTCTCAAAGGAACCAAGAATGCAGAGTTCCCCTTTTTGATAGTTAAGAATGTAGAGTTACATAGTATATATTTTGACAAGCAATCAATGTGAAATTGTACCCCTTTGTCCCAATTTACGTGGCACACTTTCCTTTTTAGTTTGTCCCAAAAAGAATGTCACTTTTCTATAACTAGAAATAACTTAACTTTGAAATTCCCCTTTTATCCTTAATGAAATAATTTATAGCCACACAAATATCTAAGATTTGTTTTAGACCACAAATTTTAGAAGTCACCTTTCTTTCTTAAACTTTGTGTCAAGTCAAGCGGTGCTACATAAATTGGGACGGAGGGGAGTAAAACGTTAGTTCCTAACTTAGAACATAGCTAACTGAAAAAGAATTCTTGTAACAAGTTGAATAATTTATGTAAGCTGAGGACACAAATATTGCTTTTTGATGTGATCCAGATAAAATGGAGAGGTCTCTGTTTTCTGTAGATAATAATGTGGTTCTAAGAGTATGTATCTTAGAAAACAATCTGGTATTACCCAACACAGACTACAACTTTATTCTGGAGTGTTCAATATGGAAAGGTTAAAAAGATTTTGTGAAGTAGTTTTTTTTTACTTTTGAATGAATTACGGTAATTTTAAAAAGAAGATAGGAACAGTCTTGGTGGTTCAACTCAACCGTACTTAACTTTTTCCCAAGCAAGAATCTGTTTCTCAAAATAATCAGAGGCTGACCCATGATTTAAAAGACCACAGGTGCACCATGCATTAATATAGGATGTCATTGGATTTTTATAATAAGGAATTTTCGGCCGGTTGGTCGGTTCAAGATTAGTTTCAGATTGGTGTAATAGATTTTGCTTTAAAAACCAACCGATTAGCAGGCCGAAGTTATTTCAGTCCATTAAGTTTTCTTCTCTTCATTTGATTATATTGGATAAAAGTAGAAGAAGAAAAATATCAGCAACAACAACAACATACTCGGTGAAATCCCACAAAGAGGGGTTTGGGTAGGGTAGAGTGTACGCTGACCTTACTACTACCTCATGGAGGTAGAGAGACTGTTTTCGGAAGACCCTCGGTTCAAGTGCATCAACCAAATAACAAAAGAAGAAAACAATGTAGTAAGTGGAACACTTAATAAGAAAAGCAGTGTAAAGTTTATGAGAGAGAAACAATACCAACAACAAAATAGTGTGATGATCGAAAATACAATAAACAACATATGGCAAGAACTACAAGGGCACAACTAGTCCTATGACACACTCTAAACCTTTATAAGGCAAGACAACATTCTACCCCTACTAACCTTCTACCCTAATTCGCGACCTCCACTCCTTCCTATCTAAAGTGATGTCCTTGGTAATATGAAGTTGCGTCATATCCTGTCTACTCATCTCTTCCCAATACTTTTTCGGCCTACCCATACCCCTCCGCGTATTTCCTACAACCACCTTTTGCACCTCCTCACTGTCAATGGGGTGTCGGTGCACCTCTTTTGCAGATGCCCATACCATCTTAGTCTCGCTTTCCTCATTTTGCTCGTCACGGAGGCCACCCCCACCTTCTCTCGGTTTACCTCATCCTAATCTTGTCACTTTTAGTATTCCCACACATTCATCTCAACATCCTCATCTCCGCAACATACATTTTTTGAATATGTGATTTCTTGACGGACCAACACTCTACCCCATACGACAAGGACGATCTAATCACCACTCTCTAGAACTTACCTTTAAGTTTAGGTGGTACCTTCTTATCACACAAGTCCAGAGGCAAGCCTCCATTTCATCCATGCCGCCCCAGTGTAATGTGTGACATCATCATCATGTCCCCACTACCCTGGAGACAGACCCGAGGTATTTAAAATTTTCTCTCTTGGGAATAGACTGTGTGGCAAGCCTCCCTTCAACGTCCACTTCATCCAACGCAACACTGAAGTTGCAATCCAAATATTCCGTTTGGTCCTGCTCAACCCGAACCGTTTGGACTCCAGATAACTTAAATATCAAAAACAATTAAAAAGTGTGCCTATCAGCCAGATAAGTTAGTGAAAAACATAACTCAGTTTTGATATTTTTTTTCTTAGATTAATTTTCCTTTATAGTATTTCCAATTTATGCTTAATACTTTATATGTGTATTGTATTTCAGAAATTTTAAATTTAAAACATCCAAAGGCGAAATTAGCAAGCCGTCACAGTTTGGAGTCATAATCAAATCAGAAGATAATAAATACTTACTCATTCACTAATTAAAATCACAAAAGAATTGTGCACCGATTCAACTGAATTCACCACCTATGATTCTAAACTAGGGCTAAAGTAGAGTTGGTGGTATAAAAGAATGAATAACAAAAGTAAAGAAAATTAAAAAGAAAAACAAAGGCTTAAGAAAAAAAAAAGAATAGGAAAAGGCTGGTAGCATAAAACCCAGCAAAAAAGAATAGAAGACCACCACCACCACCCACAACAACAACATCAACTTACCCAGTGTAATTCCACAAGTGGGGTATGGGGAGAGTAGGATGTACGGAGACGGTAAAAAAAAAGGAAAAGGAAGGCTGAAGTGGGAAAGGTAGGAGACTAGGGTCAAATTTACTCAAAGTAAAATTAAGTGCATTGAGGGGGATTTGAACTTTGGTTACAAAGACGAGGACTTACAAAAAGCTTTCTCAACTAGTGCACCAACACATATTCTGCACTTTCAGGTGCCTCTGTTTTTATATGTCTATTTCCTGTAGATATTACATGTATATACCAAGTTTTTCTCTAAGTCTATGAGTGAAGGTGGACAATGTAGGCCCCCCTCTTGTCATTATGCCGGTTCATGCTTGCCGATGATAATTTTTCTAGTTGGGGGAAAGAAACAACAACATACCCTGTGAAATTTTTCTAGTTGGGGAAGAAAAGGAGAAAAATAAAAGCAAAATGTGTGTTGACACTTGAAAATATTTTTGGAATTTTTTGATTTTAGCAACTGTCTTTGCAAAAATCTTTTCTATTCATATGGCCCTTGGTCCAGCAAGGTACTTCTTATTTTCACTTACTTCCCTTTAAGCATTTCATCCGACAATTGATATTTATCCATTTAGTGCTTTTCTATTGCCCAGTGCTGTGTTTGCTGCATAGATTCCATGCCATAATGTATTTGCTTAACTGAAGTCAGAGTAATAATTGGAAAAAAAGCTGTTGGCGATGCTAGAAACTCAAATAGGTTCCCTGTTAGTGCTTAGTGTTTTCAAATGCTGAAACTACACCAAAATCCTGTAGAGCTTTTGGTACAAAGAGCAACTAAATGAGCGGCTTTAGTGAAGACAGAAATTAAGTAAAGAAAGGAGAGTTATGTATGTAATACAAGCAATACAACTGTAACAAAAAACAACAATTATACACGATGGAATTGAAAAACTTCAAAAGTTGAAATGTATGAAGTATAAATCACGTTTATATGCCCTTATCAGAAAAAAATAGTAAAAGAAAGCATGTCAATAATGTTAAGAAACCATTTTAAAATTATGTTTCAGATGCAAAAAATGAAATTTTAAGTTTCTAATTCAAATTTAGTGCTTAGTTTTCCTCTACATTTCCAATTCCTATTCTTAATCACTAATGGTATTCATTTATGACTTTTATATAGCAATTAATACGACAATTTGCCAGCTGTATGCATTGTTTAGTGCTGCCTTAATTAGGACAAGCCCTTGATCAATAAGACATATATAAGTGCTTTGGTGCCTGCATTAAAATGCCATGTGAGCAAGGGGAATTGCATGACCTGCACTTAGCTTTAGGGTTTAAATGCTCCGTAAACGAGCTTAACAACACTTTGGTTTCTGAAAATCAAAAGTTAAGTGACATTTGGAATCATATATATATATAAAAGAGAACCCTAGGTCCACCTATGTGGCGCCACCACAAATCAGGATTCTCTTTTAATTTATTTATTTCCAAAACTAGCCTTCCCTTTCATGAAAAGTTGTGACTTTTATGAGAAGTTGCGACTTTTATGAAGGCCTGTAACTTTTCCAAATAGTTGTGACCTTTCCGATAAGGCACAATAAACATTTGTTCACACTACCCTTTGTTGTCTATAAATAGAGGGATTTCCTCTCATTTTAAAACAACGAAAATTTTGAACTTCTTCTTTTTCTTCTGCACGATTAAATATTTGTGTGCTTTGCTCCTGTTGAGTGGCTCACTACACCATTGTTTTTATATCAATACACTGGTGAATAGAATCGTTCAATCCTGAGAGGATCTATTCCTTTAAACCTCGGGTACCAGAGGGGAATAATTTCCTTAAGGGGACACTGTGCATTTAGTGGGCTCAATTTTTTTCTTTCTCTTTCATTCTATTGTTACAGATCCTGGTATGTTCTTTTACCGTCATTAATTTGTGCTTATGTTATTAATTGCTGTTTTTGAGTACATGGAAAGTGAACCTGGAAAAGAAGACAAAAATTAATAAACTTTTGACATGGGTTCAAGGATGTGCCCGATGACCTATAGAGGAATATGACTAGACTGGAGCCTCTTTTAATCCCAAAGACATAGACAACTACACAACAAATTAATTGCTCATATTTAATATGAAGTATGAACAGATTCTCAAGTTTACTGCAAGTTGTAATCGAAGTAATAATTGTGCTTCTCGACACTGCGATTGGAATAGAAGTGTAGTTTCAAATTGAATTTTATCACTCTGGTATGTTAATTTTTAAAAAACACCCAAACAAATTGAATAGTTTTGTGTAATATTTTTCTCTTTCAAGTATATATAATAAGTTGAATTGTTGTCCAATATGATACGTTCTCCATTTAATTTTTCATTTTAATAATTACTTATGATACATTTAAATGGGGAACTTTAAAAATGATAGATGTAAAGCAAAAGGTAGGGCTGAAGTTTCTACACGTTAGAATTACAATACTTGTTCACTTTTTTCGGCCTTTTAAAATTTATTTATCACTTCACCAACGATTATTTATTTATTAGAAAATTTAATATCTCCGGTTGATGTTCATTTGATTCCCCAAAAATATCAAATAGTAACATTTTCCGGAAGCAAAAGGATAAATTATAAAATCAAATTAAAGATGATTGATTGAAGGTTAAATGATAAGATGTTATAATTATCATATTCCTTTACATTATTAATGTTTGTTACTACGTAATCTTGTATGTAAGATAATATAGTGTTTTAGTTTTCATGACTGATATGTTTTAAGTATTATTTTAAAAATTTCGTGATATTAAATTCCCGCGCGAGGCGCCGGTGATTTTACTAGTTTAGTAATAATTCCAAATTTGTAATACTGATGAGAGGATACATTTTACGGTGTTTTACACTATTTGAATCATACTGTGCTGTTAACTTATGTGTAGTGGTACCTTGATTAAAGAAGTAGGAATTGGGCACGGGATTCCTTATTTACCTACCAAGACAACTACATATGTTTGGAGGAAGAATTTATTAACTCATTAGCTGATGCCTGTTGCAATAAAGACTTCCTCTCAAGTTGGCATTCTCATTCGAAGCTGCAATTTGTTTTTCCCTGTCTGACTGTCTCTTGTAAGCTTATGGAAAAATCTGAACCTGTACTCTTGTCTTTCTTTGCAGAGACCCTATAGACATGACAGAATTGCGGATGGTCTCAACATCACTGAAGAAATGCTGAGGCCTGAATCGATGACAAGACAAATTAATGATCAGATTTCTCTTGCAAAGGCAATTCTTGTAATTGCAAAAGAAAGCAACAACCTTCAATTTGCATGGGAACTAAGTGCTCAAATCCGCAACTCACAGATGCTTCTTTCTAATGCTGCTTCAAGAAGAAGTCCCTTGACAAACGGAGAATCAGAAAGTGCAATTCGAGATATGGCACTTCTGCTCTACCAAGCCCAGCAACTTCACTATGACAGTGCAACCATGTTTATGAGACTGAAAGCTAAAATCCAAAGCCTTGAAGAACAGGCGAATTCCTTCAGTGAGAAGAGTTCAAAATACGGACAAATTGCTGCTGAAGAAGTCCCTAAAAGTCTCTACTGCCTTGGTGTCCGGTTAACAGCTGAATGGTTCAGAAGTTCCAATTTGCAGAAAAAACTCAAGGAAGAAAAGCAAGCAGCTGCCAAACTTGTGGACACTGGTTTGTATCATTTCTGTGTATTCTCAGACAACATCCTTGCAACTTCGGTTGTGGTGAATTCAACGGCTATGAATTCCAAGAATCCTGATATGGTGGTCTTCCACCTTGTAACGGATGAGGTGAACTATTCTGCCATGAAGGCATGGTTCACCATGAACAGTTTCCGAGGAGTGACTGTTGTCGTACAAAAGATCGAAGAATTTAGTTGGTTAAATGCTTCGTATGTACCTGTTCTCAAACAACTTCAAGACTCTGACACCCAGAACTACTACTTTTCTGGCAACCATGATAACAGCCGAACTCCGATCAAGTTCAGAAACCCTAAATATCTATCGATGCTTAACCATCTGAGATTCTATATCCCAGAAGTTTTTCCTGCACTTAAGAAGGTTGTGTTTCTTGATGATGATGTTGTAGTGCAGAAGGATCTTTCAGCCCTATTCACCACAGATTTGAATGGCAATGTAAATGGTGCAGTGGAGACTTGTATGGAGACATTCCATAGATATCACAAGTACCTAAATTATTCTCACCCACTTATTCGTCAACATTTTGATCCTGATGCATGTGGGTGGGCCTTCGGGATGAATGTTTTCGATTTGGTTGAGTGGCGAAAAAGGAATGTTACTGGCATATACCATTACTGGCAGGAAAAGAACGTTGACCGCACATTGTGGAAGCTTGGCACTTTACCACCTGGACTGCTGACCTTCTATGGATTGACAGAGGCTTTGAATCCTTCATGGCATGTCTTAGGTTTTGGTTACACGAATGTCGATTCCAAATTGATAGAAAAGGGAGCTGTGCTGCACTTCAATGGTAACTCAAAACCCTGGTTGAAGATTGGTATTGAGAAGTACAAGCCACTCTGGGACAAATATGTTGATTATAGTCATCCTTTATTACAACAATGCAATTTTCACTAAGTTGTCTTTTGATTAATTTATCACATATAGTTCTCACAGAGGTGGTAAGTTTGGGAATCTGTTAGGGGTTCTGTGAGATTTAGATATTGACATCTCTGTGCTTATTCCAATTTGTTGTAGTATAGCTTTGCAACAAACATCAAGGCATCAGTATCTTATTAGATAAAATTTCATGCTGTATGTTGGCAAGATTTGTCAAGATGTAATATTCTTTCTAGGGAAGACGGCCATAAAATAAGCTTGAACTATTCAAAATAGTTTAAACATTTTAATATAATCTTAATTCTCAAGTCAAAGTGCAATAGAATAATGTGATGTCTTCAAAATTAGTAACTCTTATCCATGACTAAGTTGTTAGAATGGATAGTTGGTTAAAAACTTAGTCTAACAAAGTGTTCTAATTCAATTTTTAATTTTTCATCGTGTGCGCGCATTTAGTATAAACAGAGTCAAAACTCTTCTGTGACTATTTGCTCCTTCCATCATCTTTACTTGTCCATATTTGACTTGACACATCTCTTAACAAATAATAAATGTAATGATAATTTTATTTATATTACCCCTGATAATTACAAATTAGAAAATGAATAGTATTTAATAATAAAGACAAAGGAGATATAAAATAATAAATTATCTCTTAACTTTTAAATGAATAAGTGTTGGTGTATATGCATTTTATTATTAAAATAAAATATTAAGTGCATAAGTTAGTGGTATAAATTGTGGTAGAAGATGACTATTGGTTTTTGTAACCTATATAACCATTAGTTCTTGTAACTCTCATGGTCATTAGTTTCTTGTAATTCATATGACCATTAGTTTCTTGTAACTCATGTAACATCTATCACATTTATCCACCCATATTACTACCCCTCATTCCTATTGATTATATGGAAGACTTCTTCACCTATAAATAGTGGTGTTTCTTCCTTTGTGAAGTATCTCAAAAAGATGAGAAGTGTGAAATAATATTGTAGTGTGTAGTAGTGAAAGAGAGAGTTGAAACATAGAAAAATATTCTAAGTCTTCAACTATATTTACTATATACAAAAGAGAGTATTTATATATGTTGAAGGAAGATATTCTTATGTGGAGCTTTGGACTCTTTAACTAATTCAGAGTTGTTTGAGTTGTACGACGTTGTTGGGCTGTTGTATCCTGGAGGAGACAAGTCAAGAGTGATACTGTTGGATCGGTGTAGATTATGCCGCAGTGGGCTTGAATCTCCTTAAAGAGAGCGAGATATCCGTGCCTCAACCTAAAGATTTATTTATACATTTTTGTTCATTTTATTTCAACTGTAATTTATTGTATTTGTGGTATATTACTTCAACAATAAGTAAATATGAACATCTATTTTTGATATAGTAAACAAGCAAAAATAAATTGAAAAAAATATTCGTTAGTTTTGCACATCTTTTCTAGTAAAAACAAATCTTGCCACATTGTAACTCGTGTTAGAAGCCATATTTCCTTAAAATGATGTATATACCAACACTAATAAGTGGAAACAGATTATTTTTTTGAACTTTTTAAGGCTTAATTTGTTTTCTAAAGTTTAATTTCCAAAAAAATTAACAAATTTTATGGCTAAACACCCTCTTAATGTGAGGCATATTTCAACTACTAGAAGATTATATTTAATGTGAGGCATATTTCAACTACTAGAAGATTATATTCTTCTTTTGTTCAACTAAAAGGTTATCCTACTTACTTATTATACTTTCAAATAGTCATAGAGCCATCCTTATCCTAGAAGTATCAATTAATATTTTTTTCGCACAAAAAGTAATTATGTAGCATATTACTTCTTTCTACATATAATAACTATATGTTAACATTTCTCTCTTCATATATATATATATATATAGTCTTTATATTTTAACTCCTTTAATGAAAATCACGATTTCATCATTACTCACGAATATCATAATCTTATATGAAACTTTTTTTGCCGAACTCTACTTGAAAAATATGACAAACATACTATAATATTTTGCGTTTAATTTTTTTCTAACCATTAAATTTACAATAGAAGTAGTGTAGAAATATTTTTTAAAAAAATCAAAAAGAGTAAATAAAATGCAAAATACTTTTGTGAAAAATATTAATTTTTTCATACACTACAAATAATTTAATGAGAAATCTATCCATTATATACGTTGCAATATTTGATTTTATTTGCACAATAAGAATTCAACCCAATTGAAAGACCTAGAAAAATAGAAATTGTAAACGAAAAAAGAATGGGCAGGAATATAGTAGGTACAAGTAGCTTATTTATTGTATTAGTTTGTGTGTGACTTGTTGACAGATGGAATGAACATTTTTAATTTACCAAAAGTAGATGAAGGGCTTTTCAAACAAATACAGTATTAGAATTTTTCATGTTATTTCAATCCCAATACACAATATATGAAACTTCAAAAGGCAAAACAAAATTTTCTTACCTCAAACATTTTATTATATAGTATATCATTGAGTTTTTTGTTTCTTACCCAATGTTTGGAGCCCGCATTGAAACTCCGACTAAATTTGGATCGCGCATTGCATGACTCATTCGAGGTGGCGCTCCTAATATGATTTTCTCCATAAGCTCGAACCCATTCGCGCACTGTAGGGTCCATTCGGGGGTGACGCTTCTAACAAAATTTTCTCCATACGCTCGAACCCGAGACTTCTGGTCAAGAGTGAAATAGTCCCACCACTGCACCACAACCAATGATGGTTATCATTGAGTTGCATTATATAATATATAGTGTAGTAGATGAGTCTGCTCCTCTCTTAATTTAGAGGTCTCGAATTCAAGTTTTGAGTATTAAAAGATTCTTGATAGAAAGTGATATCCACCGTATGGGTCCTACCCAATGCAAATCCTAAATAATTGAATTCCAATACAGGTCTGTTTGGAAAGCCACCTGATAATTGGAATTGGTGTAATTACTAGGGTAGTAATTACCAGTCTAGTAATTACACAGTCTAGTAATTACACTGATCTGTTTGTTTGCCTATGTCCTGTTTGGATGCCATAGTGTAATTAGACATGTTCTGTTTGGATGCACAATTGCAATCATAAAATTATATTAAATTTTAAAAATAAAAATAATTATTTAAAATTTATACTAGACAAATAAGAAACTTTAAAAATGATATTAAATTAAATATTAAGATATATATTATTTTTTGAAAATATATTAATTAATAAACATATGTTCTTAACTAATATAATGAAAAAATAATTGATTTATATTTTTTCAAATTAATATATTTCAATTGAATTGATCATAAAAACTAAAAGTATGAAGTTTCTACGAACACCGTGAAATGCATGTTTGATAAAAAGATTAATATATAAATAAAATGTCATAAATTATTAAAATGTTTGACAAAACGATAATCTATCAAGTCTAATTAAAAAATGACTTGCAATGTGAATTCAATATTACTAAGACAAATGAAACTGAAAATATAACATAAGTTATAAATTCAAAACAAAAAATATAACATAATACTCTTATCGCAAATTTCAACTTAACATACATAAATATGATTTTTTTTTCTAAAAAAAACATAAGTCTATAACCTTACTTAACAATAAATTATATTTTAATTTTAAAATTAGAATACTAATAAAATTATGCTAATGAGAAAATAAGCATGACACAAAAAATAGACAATACGAAAAAATTGCATAGAATCACGTGAAGTTAGGTTGAGAATGAGAAGAAAATGAAATATAATAATATAAAATAAACTTTTAGAAAATTTTAGAATAATAATAAAAAAAAAAACTTAAAATAATAGAAATAAAAAAATTAAAACAAAAAAACAAAATAGAAATAAAAAAGAAGAAATTAAAAAATAATCAGCTGGTAATTACACAACAATTCACAGCCTCTTCATGTGAATTGAAGAGTGTAATTACCCTCTGTCAATTACATAAATTACCTGTCCAACCAAACAGGACATACATTGTAATTACATCAAATTATACCAAATCTAATTACCAGAGTGACTTTCCAAACATGAACTACAAATATCAAACACCATTTGAGAAATCAAAATAAATAAAATATAAAAATGTAAAAATAGAAAAGTTGGTAGGTACCATAAAAAAGAAGAAGAAGTAGGTACCATAAAAAAGAAAAAGAAAAAAAAAAGTAGGTACCATAAAACATAAACAAAAGAAAAAGAAAGAGAAAAAGGAGATGCTATCTGCCAACCCAGAGCTTATCCGTGTACAATAAATTGACAACGTTTTTGCCTCTTCTTCACTACTCAAATTTCTCATTCTTCTTCCTCAGTTTACAAGGTTAGATTTTCAATTTCTCTTTCAATTTTCTCTATTTTGGTGATAATATAGGGTTTTGTTGCTCTGTTTTTGTTATGGTTTTTGTATCCCAACTCACTTTGGGATTCAAACTCTATGGGTTCAACTAAGACTGGGCACCGGACCGGAATGAAAGTTGTGCTTAAGTTAAACCATTTCCAAGTTAGTCGAAATTGTTGTGTATTTACTTGTAGAATTGCTGTATATGCTAAGTTGTGATTTAGAGGGATCATTTGGTTGCCTAATGAAAAACAGATGAAATGGGAAGAAAATTTTGTTTCTTAATGACACCGTGGGAGAATTGTAGCCTTTTTATGAATTTCATTTTTCTATTTTTTTTTGTCTTTTTAGTTGATACTTTGATCACATCATAATAGTACTACTCAATTTTTCTTGACATTTTGTTTCACAGGAGATAAATTGGGAACATCATTATGGTTGGTAGACGTCATTTACCAGAAGATTTATTAGTGGATGTTCTATTAAGGTTGCCTGTGGAATCACTTGTGCGTTTCAAATGTGTGTGCAAACATTGGTATGCTCTCATCACAAGTCCAAGTTTTGTAGAAATGCATTTTCATCACAAGCATAATCATGCCCGTCTCCTCATTTGTAACTTAACAATATCGGATAAATCAAAGTCCATTGATTTTTCCTTGCTCCCTGCCATAATAGTTCAAGGGGTTTCCCCTGAACAAAAAATTGTCCATCAACTTCAGAGGGTCACTGATTTCATGACCATTGCTGGGCCAGTTGATGGCCTATTCTTGGTGGAAAAAGCAGCGTTTTTTGATGGAGACGATGTTCACTTGGCTTTGTGGAATCCTGCCACCAGGGAGTTCTGGCCTCTGCCTCCTGTGTCCTTTGAGCCTCAGCCAATCAAAGATCATGATAATCAGTTTGCGTTGGGGTTTGACCCGTTGACTCGAGATTATAAGGTTCTATGTATTCGAACATTTTGGGATGACTGGGGACTGGGCGTTTCCCCTAATTGCTTTGTCAGTGTCTATTCCTTACGCAACAACTCATGGAAGAACCTGAGACCTGATTTCCCTCACTGTTGTAACTTACACGAGCCCATTGGTGCTACACATCTCAACGGGGTATATTATTGGCTCTCTGGGCGTCTAGACAATATCTTCCGCGTATGCTCGTTTGATATGGGCAGCGAACAATTTGGGGAGATGCAAGGCCCGGATATTCCAAAGGCACAGTGGGGAAAGCTTATGTTGCGTGGTGACTCGCTTGCTATCTTAGTTGGTGATCCTGGTAAACCAATGACATCCATATATGATGTGTGGGTGATGAACCTAGAGGGTAGTTGGACCAAAGTTCTTAGTGTTCAACCTCAAATAGTTGCTCATTGGCCTCGCAGTGTCTGGGAGGATGATAAGATGATTTTCGAAATCACAGAAACTTCACAGTTGGTATTATATGACCATACAACAAGACAAGTTATAGATCTTGGCTTTCAGCTGGACCTAATCATGGGTCGCTCTTGGGTTTTCAATTACAAGCAGAGCCTAGTTCAAATAAAGAGAAAAAATGACAGCAAGGGCAAGGATAATGTTGTCTAGCAAATTGAACAACCTTGTTAGTTCAGTTAGTAGGTTGGTTACTTGAACTTTCACGTTGTTGGTGAGGGTTTGATTCCACATCTTGCTATCCTCTCGCCCATTTCCACTTCTCCTACCCCCAATTTTTTCCCCTCTTTTTAAAAATAAACACTTCTTCAGTATCATACCAATAGATTGGAAGCCTCTGCTGACTGTTAGGTGTGCAGATCATTAATCCCTATTCGGATTAATAGGTCTGGTACAGTGGATGGTTGGTTATTGTATCTATTTAAACATCAATATGAATTAGTTTTTGGTTTTTACAGTTTGTTTGACCACTATTTGGTCGTCAATATCATTTAAAGGTATACAGGAGTTTATCTGTTTTGAATATGTACATGAATATGCCATGTTCTGCCTATGTTAATATAGAGGCATTTGGCAGCTAAGTGTACTTAACTGCTTAAGTTGTATTATTACAATGAAAATCGTTACATTAAACGAAGCATGTTGGGTCCGTCTAGTATTTATATAAGCCGTTAAGGAGTAAGAACACTGCATTAACAAGTTATATAAGCAATGTTATCTGAGTTGTACACCAAATTTTGGCATATTTTGGCCTATAAGTGTCATGTTCGTATGTATATATCTTTACGGAATGACGTGGGTCATTGTAAAACTTGGCAATCAATACTTGATTTGTCATTACACTGTATTTTCAATCCTCTTCCTCACTTTGTTTTGCTCTGTTTAATTTTCTCTCTGTTGTTTTTGCTTCAGTTCCTGATATTGGCGTTGCATAATACTCACTTCAAAGGTGAGACTTACTTCTGCTGATATTTCTTATAGGTCGTTATCTTCTTTAAAGCTTTTCTTATGGGGCTTTCTGTTTTTCTTTATATGGTTCTATTCTACTTGATTATGTGAATCTATACTACAAATAATTTAAAAAGCGATCAACAAATGTTATTGTGTTTTTCGGACAAATGCCAGAATTGGATTCTCCTGTTAAAGGGGGTCAACGGAAAAGGGTGAATTTGATCTTGGACTTTGTGAATGGTATAAATTTGTCGTTTAGCTGCTGCCATTAACCCATAAAGGTAAAAATTGAGGCACTTTGGTAACACACGGGTAGGAACGAGACACTTTTTTATGGGAGGGCGGAATTATTCCATTTGGCATAATCTAGGCATTTTTTTTTACCCTTTACCTGAAAAGAATTCAGGGACCTGAAATTAGCTTCTTCAAATGTTCTTTTTGAGTCCTAGACTGGTGATTCTGATATTTTACTCTTTAATGTAGGTTTCTCTTCAGCTTCAGGTTTTAGAAGTGTTTATGGCAAGCAAAAAATCGTCAATTTCAATAGAAGAGGCCTCCACTTTGCCAACTTTTCTATCGCTTCAAGCTCTCCTTCAAACCAACTTTGAACAAGCCTAAGTTGCGCTTGTGCCAAACGGTAAATTCTGTTACCAAATTTTTGAAGTGAATATACGCTAATATCATTAGCAGCTGGATCGTTTGTCCATATTGTCAAGATAGGACTGAAAGAGAGGGACTAAAAGTAAGACATATAATACAGATGAACAACATTTCATTTCTAAATTTTTGACTGGTTGAAGAGAGAGAAAAACAGATGCACCCACTAATCATAAATAAAAATGACAGTATATTTGAGATGTTACAAACTTTGAAGGAGAAAAATAATAGCTCGATGCACAAAGTGATAAACGGGTTCTTCCAGATTATTATTCATAGAAATTCTCTTTGTTATTTAGGCTGCCCATTAAAAACATTTCGGATAAGCTGGTGTAAAAGAACTATCTACTTACATCTCTTTGTAGATATTTTGACCTTTGATGTACTTACAAAATGATAATTCAAGGAAAAAACTGAACGCCTGCATATATATTTTGGACGACCGTGGTGTCCAAGCCATCCTACTAGCAACATGTACCAGCCTAATATATATATATTTTGGACGACTGTGGTGTCCTGGCCATCCTACTAGCAACATGTACCAGGTAGCTCTGTCCATCAAGGCTAGAACAAATGGAAAGAATCACCTAGTGTTTTTTGTCTCCACTGAGTTCTAAACTTGAGACCTCAGGGTTCTCAACCACTTCATTGACCACTAGGCCACACCCTTGGATGCCTGTTTAGTATGTATGTATATATATATATATATATATATCCTTTTGTAAATTTCTTTTTTTTTGTTTGCTAAAAGCTTTTTATATATTTTATTTGATCTATCATTTTGAATTAATAAAATAAAGATATTTGTAAGATAAAGAGATAATGGAGAAAATCTCCTTGTATTTTCCTAGAGTGAGCTATTTGCAAATATACAAGTACAAATCTATCTAAGGAAATAAAATCATAATATCCGTAAATATCTCTACATATGATCGTGGTATGTATATTATATTAAGATGTACATATATACATTATGTAACACTCCCCCTCAAGTTGGAGCATAAATATTAATCATGCCCAACTTGTTACAAAGATATTCCACCCGGTTCCATTTAAAGCCTTCGTGAAAATATCACCCAATTGCTCTCCTGTCTTCACATAGCCATTAGAAATCATTTTCTCTTGAATCTTCTCAAGAACAAAGTGATAATCGACCTCAATATGTTTTGTTTTCTCATGGTGCACTGGATTTAAGGCATTGTGTAGAGCAGCCTGATTGTCACACCAAGCCCGAGGACTCTGCTTTAGACCATGTAGAGATTTTTTGAGATAACAAACTTTTTCATACTCCCCTTGAGCAACAAAACCAGGTGTTTGCTTCATATGCACCTCTTCAAAGAGATCACCATGATGGAACACATTCTTGATATTTAATTGATGTAAGGGATAATGCTGAGTAGTAGCCAAGGAAATAAACAAGCGGACAGAGGTGAGCTTGGCTACCGAGGAGAAATAATCCACCCCATAAGTCTGAGTATAGACTTTAGCCACAAGTCTCGCCTTAAGTCTTGCGATAGAGCTATCAAGACTAACTGACTTCAAAAACCCACTTGCATCCTATTGTCTTCTTTCCTTTGGGTAAATCCACCAAATCCTATGAGTGATTCTCATCTAAAACATGTATCTCCTCAAGCATTGCATCATGTCATTCGGATGATTCAAGCTTTCCTTCATTGTTTGGGTACTGAGATAGGTCTCTATAAAAGAAATCAAGCAACTAGATGCATAAGATAAGTGGTCATAAGAAACAAAATTAGCAATGGAAAATGTAGATTTTCACTGACGTGTACTTTTTCGAAGAGCAATAGTGGAGGAGGATTCGATGATGAAGGAATTTATGTAGGAGATGTATAATCGATTTCTCGACTTCTTCAATAAACTTGAACAATTGGCCATTGTGCTGATAAAGATAGGGCAAATGTAGAATGCTCAATAGAAGAACTAAGAGATAGAGGAACAATATCATTTGATTGCTCTGAATCAATAGAGAACCTTTTCTTCTGTATGAATGAGTAACCTGATAGACTAACCACTCGTCTTCCTCTTCCTAAATTGTAGAAATAGGAGGTGTATAGAAGAATGGTGTAGTCTCTAAAAATACTACATCAATTGACACTAGATATTTGCCAATTCAGTAGAAGAACATCGATATATCTTCTGAAGGCAAGAGTAGCCCAAGAAAATGCACTTCAATGCCTTGGGCTCCAACTTGGTAACAAATGGTCAAACATCTCGAATATAGCATGTGCTTCCAAACACCCTAGGCTCCATCGAAAATAGTAAGTTGTTTGGAAAGAGAACATTGTAAGGGGCATCATCGGCAAGCACACCAGATGGCATGCGATTAATCAAAAAACAAGTTGTAGAGATTGGATTTGCCAAAATTGTTTAGGGACTTTCATTAGGAACAAAAGTGTCCGAGTTGTCTCTAGTAGATGCCTATTCTTCCTTTCAAGAACTCCATTTTGAGAGGGTGTATCCACACATGAAGACTGATGGAGAATACCATGTTGTCTCATGTAGGATCGAAATAATTTTGACATATATTCTTTTGCATTATCACTCCTTAGAATATGCAACAAGTACGAGTGATTGAATTGAGTTTTGACTTCAGCATAAAAAGCTGAAAAGTAAGTAAACACTTCAGGTTGGTTACCCTTCAGGGGTGGCCTAGTGGTTTGGGTTTGGGACCTTCATGTTGGAGGTCTCAAGTTCGAAACCCCTTGCCAGCGAAAGCAAGGGGTTTGCCTTCTGGGTCGAGCTCGTTGCACTGGGCTTGCCTAGTGCGGGTTACCTCTCCTATGTGGTTTGCGAGCTATTGCATAGGAGCGGGGGTTTTACCCTGTGCGCACCCAAAGGGTAGCGGCTGCGGGTTTTTCTTGTCATAAAAAAAAAGAAGTGAACACTTCAGATTGACTCTTATAAAGTAAATCTAAGTCATCGAGAAAAATCATCTACAAAAGTGACAAAATATATATGCCCAATTTCAGAAACAATAGGACATGGTCCCAAACATTAGAAAAACTAGCTCAAAAACTGAGTAAATTCGATTATTAACCCTTGGACTTGACGAAATGTGAGTGTTTTTCAAATCGACATGACTCACATTCCAATGAAGAAATATTCTGAAATTGAGGGCATATCTTCTTCAACTAAGGTAGAGAAGGGTGTCCCAATTGACAAGGTGCTTCAAATGGAGACACAACACTGGAGCATGCAACAGACTGAGACTTGAAAAGGTGACATGACACGTTTTATCTAACTTAGCAAAAGCCTTACCTGTATCGGATTTCTTTAAGTGATTTCTGATATTGGGATAAATTAGGAAATTGCTCTCCGAACCAAATCATGTTGTCAGAAGCAACAACTTTAGAACTTTGAGTTCTCTTATCACAATTAGCCATTTTCCAAACAAATTAACGGAGTGGGTAAACCAGCGAAATTGCACTAACCAGAAATACCCCAACAGATCTCTATAACCTTACCAATAATAGGAAACCAACAAAATTGCACTAAATAGAAATACCTCAATAGATCTCCAAAAGCTCAACTTATCATAGAACTTGCTGGACCCAATCAACGTATAATTCTTCACTAAGAATAAACAGTCAACAATCTAGAGACTCACAGTGAAATTCTACCAAGAAGATGGAGATTCAGAAGTAACCAGACACCAAAATCAACATATAAGACATCAAGTGATTTGGCCCAAAGAAAACCAAGTTGACGAAACCTGGAGTGTTTTGAAACCTTTCCAACCGAGGTCTGTTGAACACGAGCCCACCAACTTTTGATCGAAAATATCGAGGCGATGGTGTTACTGAAACCCGGTCTGATTCGGAAGCCATACGCGCGTCCAACACAGAAACTGCCAGAAGTAGTACTCCGACGCGTGAGACTCAACGCTTATCTGCCGACCACCGGTTCTATAGATCGTGATGAGACGGTCCTCTCTAGAACGATTGTGAGATTGAAATCCCAAGCCCCAGGTACCTCCTTTGTACCATATCTAACTTACGACCAATATTCTGAGCCAAAGTAATTAGAACGACGCCCTGATACCATATAAAGATATGTCACCTTAGCCTAACAACCTCAAAAGTTAGGTCAGGAGTGGAGGATTGCGCAAATCCATATAAACAAACTGTCAGTCCATTCGCCAATCTTGTGGGACTTTAACCCACTTAAACACTGCTTTCACGCCAGACCCAATGGCAGCGTGGATGGAGAGCCCAGACCGGGATGTACCTGGCTTTGATACCATGTAAAATAAAGAGACAATGGAGAAAATCTCCTTAGCGTATTATTCCAAGAGTGAGTTATTTGTTGGTGTACAAGTAAATCTATCTAAGGAAATAAAATCATAAAATCATAAAATCCCTAAATATCTCCACCTATGATTGTATTATGTATATTATGTTAAGAAACGTCTATATACATTATATAAATATATTTAAAACATTAAATAAAGGGATTATACTAGTTGTATAAATTGACAAAGAAGGAAGGAGATATCATCTCATTTCTGCACTTTTCTCCATCTTTTCCTTCTCACAATCGCAGACTCTTCTTCATCAACTTTACCAGGTTAGCTTTCACTTTCTTTCTAAATACTCTTCTTTTTTTCTTTTTTTTTAGAATTTTTACTATTTGTGATGTTGGATTTTACTCCTAAATTAGGGTTAACACAAATATATTCTGAATCTCCAAAAATTATTGCCGCACTCATGTCAGATCCTCCAAAAATGCATTATTACTTTTGGTGGATTTGAACCGCACTCTGCAATATTTATGAATTGTCCGACCAACATAGATGTGCTTATATATTAATGGTAATGATTTTGCTCTTAATTAAATTGGATCCACCCCCATTTAGACCATTCTTAGCATCTTCCGATTTTCAATTGTTATAAATATTTGCAGGATGTGCTAAGTTAAGCTTCGTCCGTTTCCAAGTGTTGTGGATTGATGTTAATCGAAAATGGTGTGGTATTTACTGTTTCATGCTGCTTAAATTACCTGCAAAATGGTTGTATATGCTTAATTGAGACGGAGAGTTAAAAAAAACAAAAAGAAAACCATTGATTGGCTAATGAAGACAATAGAAAACTAAATGACTAGTTCTTTACTATGAGTTCCCATCTTTCCATTTTCCTACAGAAATAACATAAATAGCTGCCCATTGAAAAAATATCGTCGGCAGATGTATACCGTACATGTGATATATGTGTATTTGCTGATGAAAATGACCCCACACCGGATCGAGACGAGATTTCTGGACTCCTTATAAGGTTTGGGCAATCCTTTGAGCTAATTTTGGAGTGTCAGTCCTAATTTGAGAGTATTGACTAGTGGATGTTACATACTTTTGACTGAGCTGCCAAATGTGTAATCTACTCTTTTTTGCTTAGTTTGATAACATGGTAACACTTCTGCTTGATATCTTTGTTGAACTTTTGTTCTATTAATTCATGTTTTCTAGATTTGTCCTATTTCAATATGCTTGTAAGTTGTTTCATTCTGTTTATTCTAAGCAAGAGATCTTCTTGTATGTCCAGGTAAAATATTGGGAAGTAAACGCCCATCGGTATGGATTGTCAGTGTCCTTTTCCAGAAGATCTGGTGGTTGATATTCTATTGAGGTTGCCAGTGGAATCACTCTTGCGTTTCAAATGTGTGTGCAAGCACTGGTATGGTCTCATCAAAAGTGCGAGTTTTAAAGAGAAGCATTTTCATCACAAGAACAATCGTGCCCGTCTCCTTGTCTACGACTTCAAAATAACAAAGATCACACCCGTCTTCGTAAAGTCTGTGGTGTTCTCCTTGCTCCCGAAAAAAATAGTTCCGGGTGTGACCCCTGAACAAAAAGTTCTCCTTCACCTTCCAAGCATCTCTGATATCAAGTGTGTTGCTGGCCCAGTTGATGGCTTATTCTTAGTGCAGGAACAAATTTATAATGACGGTGTCCGCTTGGGATTATGGAATCCTGCCACCAGAGAGTTTCGGCCTCTGCCTTCTGCGCCTTTTGAGATTGAGCACTTTTTCTCAGATCATTATCATCAATTCGGGTTGGGGTTTGACCTGTTGACTCAAGATTATAAGGTTGTATGGATTCGAGATTATATGGGACATGGTGTTTACCCTCAGGTCTCTGTCTGTGTCTATTCCTCATTCGACAACTCATGGAAGAACCTAGAATTCCCTTCCAGTTATACCTCAGGTTTGCCCTTTGACGCCACTTATCTCAATGGGGTTTATTATTGGCGTTCATTGCGTTTAAATGAGATGTACAGGATTCACTCATTTGACATGGGCAGCGAACAGTTTGGGGAGATGCAACTCCCAGTTATTCCAAATGAACACTGGAAGAAGCTTACATTGCGTGGCGACTCGCTTGCAATGTTAGCTGGTTATAGATCTCTGACATTCATATATGAAATGAAACAAGAGGGAAGTTGGTCCAAAGTTGTTACTGTTCAACCTCGTATAGATCCTCATTGGCCTCGCGACATCTGGGAGAATGATAAGATTCTTTTCGAAATTAGAGAAACTAAACAGCTGGTGCTATATGACCCTACAACAAGTGAGGTTACAGATCTTGGAATTCAAATGGGCGGAACAAAGTGTGTTTTCAATTACAAGGAGAGCCTAGCTCTAATAAAGAGCGGAGATGAAACTCAGGACCAGGATAATGCTGTCGACCAAATTGAACATTTCTTCAGTCTCATATCAACTGATGACAAGTCTCTGTTTACTGTTAGGGGTCCGCCTTCCGCATGATGAACTTAAATTGTTGGGTTCTTGGTTTGGACTCAAGATTTTTGTGACATTAGCTGTTATGTTACCTCCTTCTAACATTGTGTTTGAACTTAAAATCGTTTTTTATTATGTTGACGAACAAACACTTGTGGTATTTTTCTATCACGTGATTTGTGTAAGATCTGTTTTCCATTAGATTATGGCTACATGTAGCATTTTGGAGTACGGTTTATTTTATGAATTAAAAGAAAAATAGAGAACACTTTTTGAGGTGTGAAGAATCGATTGTCCTTAAAGAAAAATGGAGATCGATTCACCATCATGCGTTACACCTCCAACATTTTGTTCTTCCTCTTTCTTCTGCATCGTCTTCTTTCTTTTTCATCTACTTCTGCTGCTACTGCTTCTCTTTATCTTCTTCTTCGTCTGCTGTTGTTGCTGCTGGTCCTTCTTCTGCATTTCATTTCCTTCTTCTTCACGTAGTGTAAACATGAATCGTTTCTAGTAAATTATATATCAAAAGACTCGTAACATTGAAAGCATTTCATATTTAAATCTTGGAATTGTTTAGAGGTGATTTTGAATTGTTTCGAGGGGAACGATAGGGACGCCATTAATGGTGAGAAGAAAAGCCGCATTTTTTTTAAATTATTGAAAGGGATGTCTTATTGAAATGTAACTTTTTTTTTTTAAAGTAATTAACTAAATAGTTTTAACAATAGTTATTTTACTCACAATACATTTTTTAATAATTATTTTTGGTATATATGTCACATTTTTTTGAAGTGTTTGTATAAATTAAGAAGCGCTTATAAATATTTAGTTTTAAGCTTAAATCCAAAAGCTCTTAAAATAAGCTAATTCAAACATGCTACCAGTAGTAACAAATTAAAAAGAGAAGGAAGGAGATACCATCTATCTCGTTTCTACATTTCTCTCTCAAAATCGCCATCACTTCTTTTTCGTCACCTTTATAAGGTTAGATTTCAATTTCTTTCGATAATACTTTTCTATTTTTGAATTTGGTGATATAGGGTTTTGCTTCTAAATTATATCCTGCCCAATTTTGACCATTCTTTGCGCCTTTTAAATTTCAACTTTTAAATCAACATAGGTTGTGGTGCAGTAGTGAGACTGCTTCACCCTAAAAATTCAACTTTTAGAAATACTTGCAAAATGTGCCAAGTTAAACTTGCTAAATTTCCAAGTGTTGTGGGTTGATGTTAGTCGAAAGGGGTGTGTACTTAAGGGGTTGTTTGGTTGCTAGTTAGAGTTATTGCAGGTATTAGTTATGCAATATTTGATTATTCCATCTTCTGCCTTGCATAAGTCATACATATGTTTTCTTCATAACTTATACATATATTTGTTTAAACCGGCAATCAAATACCGTATTTGGTATGCTGGATTTTATTTAGAAAGAAGTAGTGAAAACCAAACTCGGTGCAAATTATTAGTTTCATCATGAATTATTGACAGCCTTTAAAATACCCTTTTACATGACTAACTGAACTTAAATACACCCCCGATCTAGCAACATGAGTGAAATATACACCTAAATTTTTGCTAAGTTTAGGTGATTTCAACACTTCTCTTGGTTTTTTATTAAGAATCCTATGCTCCTACAAGAGTTTGAGACCACTTGCTATGTCATGTGGCAGATTAGGGTGTATCTAAATTTAGTTAGTCAAGTAAAGGGGTGTTTTTAAGGCTGTCAATAGTTTGGGAACGTAACTAATAATTTGTACCCAAGTTCAGGGTGTTTTTAATACTTCTCTCTTTTATTTATAACAACTGAAATGCTACTAAACGTGGTACTTGTTAGGCTGATTTTAGTACATGAATAACTCACCTACTAACCGGACAACCGTTTATTGCTTTATGGTCCGTAAATTACCTGCATAATTGTTGTATATGCTAAGCTGAGATGTAGAGGAAAGCAAAAAGGAAATCATTGATTGGCTAATGAAAAGTCTAGACAAGCAAACAGCCAGTTCTTTACTAGTCTTGTATGAATTTACATCTGTTCGCTTTTCTAGGGAAATTGACATTAACAGAGGGAGTGCCATCCCTAAAACCAGCCTCTGCGCCTTTTGAGATTGATTCGAGTATTCTGAGATGAACCGGTACATGCCTATGTCTGCAAAATGGTTGCATATGCTAAGTTTGTTGAGGTGTAGAACAAAAACAAAACCATTGATGGGCTAATGACTAGTTCTTTAGTATGAATTACCATGTTTTTAACATAAATAGCTGCTCATCCAAAAAAAAGTAGTCGACAAATGTATACCATACATGTGTGTGTTTATTGATGAGAATGATCCCACATTGGACCGGGACGAGATCCTGCTTGAGCAACCTTCCTCCATATGAGCTAGTTTTTGGGTGTGAGTCCTAATATGACAGTATTGGCTAAGTTTGATCACATGGTAACATTGCTGCTTGATTTCTTTGTTGCACTTTTGTTCTATTAATGCATGTTTTGTAGATCTGTTCTCTTTGAAATATGTTTGTAAGTTGTGTCATTCTATTTATTCTAAACGAGAGATCTGCGTATATTTCCAGGTAAAAGATTGGGGGGCAAAGGACTACCAGTATGGATTGTTATTGTCCTTTACCAGAAGATCTTGTGGTTGATATTTTATTGATGTTGCCAGTGGAACCACTCTTGCGTTTCAAATGTGTGCGCAAGCACTGGTATGCTCTCATCAAAAGTGAGAGTTTCATAGAGAAGCATTTTCATCACAAGAACAATCGTGCCCGTCCCCTCATTTGCAACTTGAAATTAGAAAAGGAAGAACACACCCTCGTAAAGTCTGTTGTAGTTTCCTTGCTCCCTGAAAAAATAGTTCCGGGTGTGACCCCTGAGCAAAAAATTCTCCTTCATCTTCCGAGGACCAATTATTTCAAGTGTGTTGCTGGCCCAGTTAATGGCTTATTCTTACTGCAGGATTTTTTTTTTGAATACGGTGTCCGCTTGAGTTTGTGGAATCCTGCCACCAGAGAGTTCTGGCCTCTGCCTCCTGAGCCTTTTGAGATTAAGCACTTCTTCTGTGACTATGATCATCAATTTGGATTGGGGTTTGACCTGTTGACTCAGGATTATATAGTTGTTTGGATTCGAGTATTCTTTGATAATCAGGGACAGGGACAGGGACAGGGACAGGAACAGGGTGGTTACCTTCATGCCTATGTCTCTGTCTATTCCTCTTGCGACAACTCATGGAAGAACCTAGAATTCCCTTCCAGTTTTACCTCAGGTTCTCTCTATTTCGTCACATATCTGAATGGGGTTTATTATTGGAGTTGTAGGAGCCTCGATAATATATGCAAGATTCAGTCATTTGCCATGTGCAGCGAACAGTTTGGGGAGATGCAAGGCCCAGATATTCCAGGTGAACACTGGAGGAGGCTGACATTGCGTGGAGACTCGCTTGCAATGTTAGTCAGTGATAAGCCTATGGCATCCATATATGAAATGAAACAAGAGGGAAGTTGGTCCAAAGTGTTTACTGTTCAACCTAATATAGATGTTGCTCATTTGCCTAACGATATCTGGGAGAATGATAAGATTATTTTTGAACTGACAGAAACTTCACAGCTGGTGCTATATGACCCTACAACAAGTCAAGTTACAGATCTTGGAAATCAGCTGAGGCTTATTGCCTCTTTATGTTTTCAATTACAAGGAGAGCCTAGCTCTAATAAAGAGAGGAAATGAGACTCAGGACCAAGATAATGCTGAACTTAAAATTGCTTGTAAGAGCGATTAGAGTTTTCCATTTTAGAGTCTTCAGTGACCATTGATTCATGAGAAGATATTAGATCATGGCTACATTTAGCATTTTGGAGTGTGTCTATTCTATGAAAGAAAATAGACTGAGAACGCAATTGATTGTCCTTAAAGAGTTATTGCTCGTATACTCTTCTTGGGGAAATATGTAGCTTTATGTTCTCATGACATCTTGCATTTTATGTTGTTTTGAAAGATTTGATAGATTACCTCTCTGGAGATGCTCGTTCATCCATATTTAATTGAAGCCTATGGGTGTGTTCGTTACCAAGGAAAATGTTTTCATGGAAGATATTTTATATTATTTGCTCGAGCTCCTTCACTTCGTCTCTTTGCGCCTTGGATTTCTTTCCTTTTAATTTTCATCCTGTACAATTCGCAATATTATAATCTTCAAGTAATATACATCCATGCGGTACATGAAGTATTTGACTATTTCCTCTATTAAGTACTAAAAAAATATTTTTACAACATTTTTTTTCAACAAATTTATTTGTTCCTACTTTTTAAGAATAGAAATGTACACATCATAAAAAAGAAATTCATATTGCATTAAAATATATGTTGAAATACTTTTCTGAGAACGAGTATTAAAATTTGGGAGTGGGTGAAAGTAATAATGAAGTAGTACAATTACTAGGTAGAAAAACTAAGTCAAGAATTAACAATCAATAAAAATACTTCTTTTATAAACTCGAAGTAGAAAACGTCATCAAATCTATCCCCTCTCTTTGAATTTCTTCTCTCACTACTAACCTTGCCTTCAACCTCTCAATAGAACCATTGTTGCATCCAAACTACACACGTAAGTGAACAATGGTATAAGTAATATAGTGATGGTAAATAACTGGATGTCGAATCCATAGGGTTGATTGCGTTTGACTAATAAATTCTAAAAGTACTTCTAGCGAAAAACAATTTTTGTCTTTCAAAATATATTTTTAATGAGAAATAATTTGTGCTTGGCCAATAACTTTAAAAACCATTTTTCAAGTGCAATTAGTGTTTAATCAAACAATTTAAAAGTATTTTAATTGTATTTTTCTTAAAAGTGTTTTTCAAAAGGTATTATAGAAACAATTGATATTTGACTAGACTCTAGAATCATTTTATTTTGAAAAGTGCCGTTAGTAAAAATCTTTTTTTTTTTTTTAAATTACTTTTGTGAAAAGTAATTTGTGTTAAACCAAAATCTAAAAAATAATTGAGTAATCATTATGTAGACATTGAAATTTTGTGAAACTTTACGACTACAAGACATGTTCAATTTGAATTGGGACTCAAGAAAGTGTGTTCAGTTTCAATTAGAATTCTTGGAGGCTACTCAACCTTAAACCCTAGTTTATGCCTATATAAAGGGTACTGAATTCCCTTAAAAGGCATCTCGAAAATTCCATAAAGAGATCTAAATCTTGAATATTCCGCAACTTCATGGAATACTCATATAGAGGTCAGATCTAAATCATCCTAGTTCGAGAAATACGCCACTAATAGCACTCGAATCATGGATAAAAGTAAATCTTAGGAGAGTAGAATTAAGGGATCAACAAATTTTTATCCGCATGAATACAATTATGTTTCTTCATATTTTATTTGTGATTGTGATTTATTTTCCGTCACTTTTAAAATCTGTTGCAAACAAATTGGCACTCCCAGTGAGACCTAATCTGCCCTTCATCTCTTCTCTCATAAATCAAATCTGAAAATTTGAAGCTGCAAAGGCGGAAGAATGAGTACTTTCAAGCTTCGTCTTTGAGTTTCATCGAGTTTACACTCCGACAAGCCTTGAAGCAAGGGCATTTGTAGACATTAAAATTTTGTGAAACTCTACAAGACATGTTCAATTCGAATTGGGACTCTAGAAAGTGTGTTCAATTTCAATTAGAATTCTTGGAGGCTACTCAACCCTAAACTCTAGTTTATGCCTATATAAAGGGTACTAAATTTCCTTAAAAGGCATCTCGAAAATTCCATAAAGTGATCAAAATTTTGAATATTCCGCAAATTCATGGAATATTCATATAGAGGTCAAATCTAAATCATCCTAGTTCGAGAAATACGCCACTAACGATCCTCGAATCATGGACAAAAGTAAATCTTAGGAGAGTAGAATCAAGGGATCAACAAAATTGTACCCGCAATCTTAATGAATAAAATTATGTTTCTTCATATTTTATTTATGATTGTAATTTATTTTCCGTCACTTTTAAAATTTGTTGCAAACACATTAGTTTCGCCAAACTTTTAAAAATACTAATAAGTGCATTTTTTTCTCAAAAATATCTTTCTACCTTTTTAGCTTCTATAAAATAATTTTTGTTACTTTGCAAAAATATTTATTTTCTCTAAAAAATTTAATCAAACATCTTACTTTTTTTTTAAATAAACATTTTTGACCACTCGAAAACTTTCCCAAACAGATTATAAAGAAAATTGATAAAGAAAATTGTAAGTACTTGAAATACTCTACTAGTTGGTAAAAGTCATTATATTTATCCGTTAAACCCAAAGTTGAAATAATAAATTGAGGACATTTTTGCCTCTCGTTTTCATTTTTCTTGTGTGGGATACTCAGGTTAGATTTCAATTTCTTTAAGTTTTCTATTATAAGGTTTCTGTTGCTCTGTTCAACTTTTATGGTTTTTTGCATTGAACTTAGGGTTTCTTCTATGATTTGAAGTTGAAGTTTTTCTATTTTGTTTAGTTTGTATTTTTTTTTTTTTGGAATAGGTGTGTATTTACTTTTGCATGGTCCCTAAATTATGTTTTTACCTGCAAAATTGCTGATGTAGAGGAATCATTGGGTGGCTAATGAAAAGCAGATGAAATGGGAAATGGGTTCGTTTTCTTTTGATTGTTTTGTTTCTTAATAGTGTAAAGACAAGTAAAAGATCAAAGTTATGTGCTCTTCTTCATTTTTCTCTTTTTCTTTTTGCGTTACAGTTTGAAGTGATTCTGGAAATGCAACCTGTTTTGGCTTGGGAAACTGATAAGAGAGGGTAATCCAATAGGGGTGCGGATTATTCGGATTAATACGTCTTGTACAGTGTGTTGGAAAATATATAATAGATGGGGAAAATATTATATCAAAATAATAACATGATAATTAAGATAAAAACTACTACAATGATATTCTTAAGTAATATAAATATAAATAATACTTGAGTCGTATGTATATATCTTTATGGAATGATGCATGTAGGTCATTTTAAAACTTGGCAAGCAACGCTTGATTTGTCATTTCACTGTAAATTCAATCCACTTCCTCACTTCATTTTGCTCTGTTTGATTTTTTCTCTCTTGTTTTTGCTGCAGTTACTGATCTTGGTGTTGCATAATACTCCCTTCAACGGTGAGACTTACTTCTGCTGATATTTCCTATAGCTTGTTATCTTCTTTGAGCTTTTCTTATGGGGCTTTTTGTTTTTCTTCCTATGGTTCTATTCTACTTGATTATGCGAATCTATACTATAAATAATTTTAGAAGCAATCAACAAATGTTATTGTTTTTTTGGGACTAATGTCGGGAATGGATCCTCCCGTTAAAGGGGGTCAATGAGAAAGGGTGAATTTTTGATCTTGAACTTTGTGAATGGTATAAATTTGTCCTGCTGCCACTAACCTATAAAGGCAAACAATGATCCACTTTGGTGACACACGGGTAGGAATGGCCCACTTCTTTATGGGAGGCCGGAATTATTCCATTTTGCATAGTCTAGGCAATATCTTTTACCCTTTACCTGAAAAGAATTCAGGGACCTGAAATTAGCTTCTTCAAATGTTCTTCAGCTTCAGGATTTAGAAGGGTTTATGGCAAGCAAAAATCGTCAATTTCAATAGTATGATTCGGAAGTGATTTTGCCCCAAGAAAACAAAGTCGACGAAACCTAGAGTGTTTTGAAACCTTGCCAACCGAGGTTTGTTGAACACAGGACCAACACATTCCGACCAAAAATATTGAGACGACGGTGGAACTCGAAAAATAGTATGATTCGGAAGCAATACGCGCCTCCAACAAAGAAATTGCCATAAGTAGTATGCTGGCGTGTGAGATTCATAAGCTTTCTTGTCGGCCACCATATTCTGAGGTTCTATAGATCGGGATGAGACGATCCTCCCTAGGACGACTGTGAGATTCAAATCCCAAGCCATAGGTATACGTCCCTTATACCAAATCTTACTTACAACCAATTTTCTGAGCCAAAGTAATTCGACTTTGATACCATGTAACGATATGTCTCCTGGGCCTAACTCAGCCCTAAAAGCTAGTTCATGAGGGGAGGATTGCCCAAATCTATATAAGTAGGCTGACTGTCCATTCCCCAATCAATGTGGGACTTTAACCCACACTAACACCCCCTTCACGCCCAGGCCCAATTGAAGCGTGGATCGAGAGCCCAAATGGGGATAAACCTGACTCTGATACCATGTAAAGTAAAGATATAATGGACAAAATCTCCTTATCATATTATTCCAAGAGTGAGTTATTTGTAGGTGTACAACTAAATCTATCTAAGAAATAAAATTATATAATCCCTAAATATCTCTACCTATGATTGTGCTATGTATATTATACTAAGATGCGTCTATATACATTATGTACCAATATTTAAAACATTAAATAAAAGGGATTATACGAGTTGTATAAATTAACATAGAAGGAAGATGATATCATCTCATTTTTGCACTTTTCCTTCTCACAATCGCGCCGGCTCTTCTTCATCAACCTTATAAGGTTAGCTTTCATTTTCTTTCTAAATACTCCTCTATTTTTCTTTTGTTTTGAATTTGTACTATTAGTGATGTAGGATTACTCTTAAATTAGGGTTTTGCAGGTTGGAGTTGTACAATATATTCGGAATCTCCGAAAAATGTTGCCACACTCATGTCAGATCCTCCAAAGATGCATTATTACTTTTGGAGGATCTGAAACGTACCCTGCAATATTTTTGAATACTCCGACCATCATAGATGTATTTATGCATTAATGGTAATGATTTTGCTCTTAATTAAATTGGATCCACCCCCGTTTGACCATCCTTAGCTAAGCTGCATAATTGTTGTATATGCTAAGCTGAGATGTAGATGCTAAGTTGACATCCGTAAATTACCTGCATAATTGTTCTATATGCTAAGCTGAGATGTAGAGGAAAGCAAAAAGGAAATCATTGATTAGCTAATGAAAAGTCTAGACAAGCAAATGGCCAGTGTCTTGTATGAATTTCCATCTATTCGCTTTTCTAGGGAAATTGACATTAACAGAGGGAGTGTCATCCCTAAAACCGGCCTTTGCGCCTTCTGAGATTGATTAGAGTATTCTGAGATGAACCGGTACATGGCATTTACCCTTATGTCTATGTCTGCAAAATGGTTGCATATGCTAATTTGTTGAGGTGTAGAACAAAAACAAAACCATTGATGGGCTAATGAAAATACTAGAAAACCAAATGACTAGTTTACTATGAATTCCCATATTTTTACTTTCCTATGGAAATCAACATAAATATCTGCCCACCCAAAAAAAAAAAAACAGTCGGCAAATGTATACCATACATGTGTGTGTTTATTGATGAGAATGATCCCACATTGGACTGGGACGAGATTCTGCTTGAGCAACCTTCCTCCATATGAGCTAGCTTTTGGGTGTGAGAGTCCTAATTTGACAGGATTGGCGAAGTTGGATCACATGGTAACATTGCTGCTTGATTTCATGTTGCACTTTTGTTCTATAAATGCATGTTTTCTAGATATGTTCTCTTTCAATATGAATGTAAGTTGTCTCATTCTGTTTATTCTAAACGAGAGACATGCTTATATTTCCAGTAAAAGATTGGGGAGCAACGGACCACCAGTATGAATTGTTATTCTCCTTTACCAGAAGATCTTGTGGTTGATATTTTATTGATGTTGCCAGTGGAACCACTCTTGCGTTTCAAATGTGTGTGCAAGCACTGGTATGCTCTCATCAAAAGTGAGAGTTTCATAGAGAAGCATTTTCATCACAAGAACAATCGTTCCCGTCTCCTCATTTGCAACTTGAAATTAGAAGTGGAAGAACACACCCTCTTCAAGTCTGCTGTAGTCTCCTTGCTCCCTGAAAAAATAGTTCCGGGTGTGACCCCTGAACAAAAAATTCTCCTTCATCTTCCAAGGGTCGATTATTTAAACTGTCTTGCTGGCCCAGTTAATGGCTTATTCTTAGTGCAGGAAATTTTTTGTGGATACGGTGACCGCTTGAGTTTGTGGAATCCTGCCACCAGAGAGTTCCGGCCTCTGCCTCCTGCGCCTTTTGTGACTGAGCACTTCTTATGTGACTATGATCATGAATTCGGATTGGGGTTTGACCAGTTGACTCAGGATTATAAGGTTGTTTGGATTCGAGTATTCTTTGATGATCGGGGACAGGGACAGGGACAGGGACAGGGACAGGGACAGGGACAGGGACAGGGCTCTTACCTTCATATGTCTGTCTGTGTCTATTCCTCATGCGATAACTCATGGAAGAACCTACAATTCCCTTCCAGTTTTACCTTAGGTTTGCCCTATTCCGTCACATATCTCAACGGGATTTATTATTGGATTTGTAGGGGCCTCAATAATAATATATGCAAGATTCAGTCATTTGCCATGGGCAGCGAACAGTTTTGGGAGATGCAAGGCCCAGATATTCCAGGTAAACACTGGGGGAGGCTTACATCGCGTGGCGACTCGCTTGCAATGTTAGTCAGTGATAAGTCTATGACATCCATATATGAAATGAAACAAGAGGGAAGTTGGTCCAAAGTGTTTACTGTTCAACCTCGTATAGATGCTGCTCATTTGCCTAAAGGTATTTGGGAGAATGATAAGATTGTTTTTGAACTCACAGAAACTTCACAGCTGGTGCTATATGACCCTACAACAAGTCAAGTTACGGATCTTGGAATTCAGCTGAGGCTTATTGGCTGTTGTGTTTTCAATTATCAGGAGAGCCTAGCTCTAATTACAAAAGGAAATGAGTCTCAAGACCAGGATAATACTGATCGAGCAAATGAAGTAGTACAACAATTAGGTGGACGAATGATGTCAAGAATTGAAAACCAATTTCCCCCCTCTGATCTTTCATTTTCTGAGTAATAGTGCTAATATATTAGCTGGATGAACCTATTACTATTGGGTTATTGGCTTCTACTCATTCATCATGTCCTATTTATACTTGCTGAATTTTTGGTCATTGATAAGAACATAAAGTTTACCTGTTTCATACATTTGTGACTACTTGCTGAATTATTGGCCAAATGTGTAATTTACTCTTTTTTGCTAAGTTTAATAACATGGTAAAACTGCTGCTTGATTTCTTTCTTACACTTTTGTTCTATTAATGCATGTTTTCTAGAGCTGTTCACATCAATATGTTTGTAAGTTGTGTCATTCTGTTTATTCCAATCAAATATTTCCATGTAAAAGATTGGGGAGCAAACGGCCACCGGTATGGATGGTCATTGTCCGATATTGTGGTTGATATTCTATCAAGATTGCCACTTGTGTTTCAGATGTGTGTGCAAGCACTGGTTTTCTCTCATCAAAAGTGCGAGTTTCAAAGAGAAGCATTTTCATCAGAAGAACAATTGTGCCCGTCTCCTCCTTTAAAGTAGCAATGGCACAACACTTTTTCGTAAAGTCTGTTGATTTCTCCTTGCTTCCTAAAAAAATAGTTCAGGGTGTGATCCCTAAACAAAAAGTTCTCCTTTACCTTCCAAGGATCGGTAATTTCAGTTGTGTTGCTGGCTTATTCTTACTGCAGGAAAAAATTTACCCTCATGTCTATGCCTATGTCTATTCCTCGATTTAAAATGAGAGGAAACCTCGATTTCTGAACAAGTTCATGAGGAGTTTTTGAGTATTATCTCTTTTAAGAGAACCTTTTGGTTTTGATGGGAAAATAGTTATAGGAGATTCACGGTAAGAAATAACGAAATTATAAATTGATTTAAGAATTTTATCAACTAATAAATTAGCACTGAGTTACAAATTTATCTCAAATTGAGGAGGAGTTATGTTTTTAAAACATATGAGCATGAGTTATATATTATTGGGAGTAGTATTGAGCACCGATATGGGAACAACAATGGCTCTCGAGTGCCGGCCACATTCAGGGTGTAGGCTCGGGGCGTGACACATCCATCTCGTTTATGCATTCTTCATCACCTTTGTAAGGTTAGATCTCAATTTCTTTCTATAATACCTTTTATTTATTTTTTTGAATTTGGTGATGTAGGGTTTTGCTTCTAAGTTATATCCTGCCCAATTTTGATCATTCTTTGCGTCTTTAAAATTTCAACTCTTAGAAATACTTGCAAGAAAAGCCAACTTAAACTAGCTAAATTTCCAAGTGTTGTCGATTGTAACTTATTTTATATGGAGAATGACTTGTGTCTTTCAATTCATCAGGACAAGATACTTATACAAATACATATGCTTCTATGAAAGGAAACTAATCAAATTAAATCAAATAAGAATCTGCTCCTATAATTAAGTTAGCTATATATGGAAGAGATAATATTTACACCTATTATATTCTATAACTCTCCCCCTCAAGATGGAGCATAGATGTTGATCATTCCCAGCTTGTCACAAAGATAATTAACCTGAGCTCCATTTAACGCCTTTGTGAACAAATCATCTAGTTACTCTCCTGTCTTTACATAACCGGTGGAAATCAAGTTATCTTGGATCTTCTCTCGAATAAAGTGACAATCTACCTCGATATGCTTTGTTCTTTCGTGATACACAGGATTTGAGGCAATATGAAGAGCAGCTTAATTATCACACCAGAGTTTTCGTGGTGTAGAATGTCTCATTCCAATTTCTGTCAATATGTGATGTATCCACATGATCTCACATGTGGTCTGCGCCATAGCTCTATAATCAGATTCTGCACTGGATCGGGATACAACACCTTGTTTCTTACTTCTCCATGGCACCAAATTACCACCAACAAAGACACAATAACCAGTAGTAGATCGTCTATTGGTTTTACATCCAGCCCAATCAGCATCAGCAAAGCACTCAATGTGAGTATGTCCGTGATTACCATATAAAATTCCAAGTCCAGGGGATCTTTTCAAGTAGCATACGATCTGTTCCAAGGCTTCCCAATGTTTGACTGTAGGTGCAGACATGAATTGGCTAACAACACTCACTGTAAAAGCAATATCGGGACGAGTTATAGTGAGATAGTTTAGTTTCCCTACTAACCTCCTATATCTCTCTGGATCATCAAAGGGGTTGCCATCATCTCGGGTCAGATGCACATTAGGGACTATTGGAGTACTACAAGGTTTGGCTGCTGACTTTCCAGTTTCCACAAGTAGGTCAAGGATATACTTTCTCTGAGATAGAAAGATTCCCTTCTTGCTTCTAGTTACTTCTACTCCCAAAAAATATTTTAGTTGTCCCAAATATATTGTGTGGAATTTAGTATGCAAGAATGACTTGAGTGAAGAGATCCCCGAATAATCACTTCCTATAATAACAATGTCATCAACATATACCACAAGAAGAAGAATGCCATTTGTTGATCGTTTATAAAAGACTGAGTGATCACACATGCACTTTTTCGGCCTGAACTACTTCACTGAATTTGCCAAACCAAGCACGAGGGCTTTGTTTCAAACCATACAAGGATTTCTTTAGGTGACAAACTTTCCCATACTCCCCCTGAGCAACAAATTCAGGTGGTTGCTCCATATACACTTCTTCTTGGAGATCACCATGAAGAAATGCATTCTTGATATCTAGCTGGTGCAATGGCCAATTCTTAGATGCAACTAAGGAAATAAATAAGCGAACAAAAGTGAGTTTAGCCATCGGAGTAAATGTGTCTGAATAATCCACCCCATAAGTCTGAGCATATCTTTTAGCCACTAGTCGAGCCTTAACTCTAGCCACAGAGCCATCTGGATTAACTTTGACCGCAAAGACCCATTTACATCCCACTGCCTTCTTTCCTTTTGGTAAATCAACCAAGTCCCAAGTGTGATTCTCATCTAGTGCATGCATCTCCTCAAGCATTGCATTATACCATCCAGTGTGACTCAAGGCTTCCTTAACTGTCTTAGGAACAAGGACAGAGTCTAGAGAAACAATCAAAGATCTAGACATAGAGGATAAATGACTATAGGAAACAAAATTAACAATGGAATATGCAGATTTGCAATTACGTGTACCTTTGCGAATAGCAATAGGGAGGTCAAGATCATCAGGAGGATCAGACGAATGAGGATCTGATGACAAAGGGACTGGTGCAAGACATGTATCATTGGTCTCTCACCTCCTTGAGTAAACTTGTACAACCGAAGGTCTTTCTACCGTGGATGGTGCAGGAGCTGACGGTACAGTATTCGATTGATCCTCAATAGATGATCTGAGAGATGGAGGGACAATATTTGATTTTTCTGTCAAAACATGGGTGACCTCATAGACTAACCACTCATCTTCCTCCCCCTGACTTGTAGAAATGGGAGGTGCATAAAAGAACGGTGTAGTCTCTAAAAATACCACATCAGTTGATACCAAATATTTGCCAAGTTCAGCAGAATAACATCGATACCCCTTCTGAAGACGAGAATAGCCCAAAAAGACGCACTTCAATGCCTTTGGATCCAATTTAGTGACAGATGATCGAACATCTCGAACATAACAAGTGCTTCAAAACATCTTAGGTTCTATTGGAAATATTGTCTTGTTTGGAAACAAAACACTGTAAGGCACATTACCAGCAAGAACAGTGGATGGCATACGATTAATTAGAAAACAAGCCGTAGAGACTGCATCTGCCCAAAATTGTTTAGGAACCTTCATTTGGAACAAAAGTGCTCGAGTTGTCTCAAGTAGATGCCTATTCTTCCTCTCAGCAACTCCATTTTGAGAGGGTGTATCAACACATGAAAACTGGTGGAGCATATCGTGTTGTCTCATATATGATTGAAATGATTGTGACATATATTCTTTAGCATTGTCGCTCCTTAGAATACGTACCAAAGCATTGAATTGTGTTTTGACTTCAGCATAGAAGTCACAAAAGTGAGTAAACACTTCTGAGCGACTCTTCATGAAATAAATCCAAGTCATACGAGAAAAATCATCCACAAAAGTAATAAAATACTTATGCCCGGTTTTGGAAAGGATAGGGCATGGTCCCCAAACATCAGAATGAACCAACTCAAAAGCTGACTCAGCCCGCTTATTAACCCTTGGACTTAATGAGCTGCGATGATGTTTTGCAAATCGACATGACTCACATTCTAATGAAGAAATATTATGGAATTGCGGACAAAGCTTCTTTAGCAAAGGTAGAGAAGGATGTCCCAATCGACAATGTGCTTCAAATGGAGACACAACACTAGAGCAGACAACAGACTGAGGCCCCCATTCATCCAAAATATAGAGATCGTCAGATACATGTCCTTTACCAATAACCTGATTCGTCTTAAGATCACGAAACAAACAATGATCCGGAAAGAACGAAATATAACAATTAAGGTCTCTGGTAACTTTGCTAAATCAAATTGAAGGCCAACTTTGGTAGACTTAATACTGATGACAAGGTAATAGTGGATGTTGGTTTAACAGTCCCATATCCAACACTGTTACAAGTTGATCCATCAGCTACAGTAACCGGAGAGGGAGCTTTGTGTGACTGAAAACTAGTAAAAATGTTGGGATTACCGGTCATGTGATTTGAGGCACATGAATCAATCACCCATTTATTTGAAGAGGTGATAAGACATGTTTTATCTGATTCAGTAAAGGCATTAACTGAAGTTGATTCCTTCAATAATTTCTGATATCGAGAGAATTCAGCAAACTCCTTTGCGGAAATCAAAATCATTTTATCAGACCTTTGAGTTCCCTGATTACCGTCAGTCATATTCCCAACAAAACACTCATGGTACCAAAATGAATTGATGGAGAAACCAACAAGTCCCAAACAGCCTATAATCCCAAAAAAAGACGATACAATCACCAAAATAAAATGACTAACCAGATCTGACTGCTCCAAGACCACTCTGGCCGAAAAATCAGAAACGAAGGGGATGTTGACTGGAAAAGACAGCAGTGTCTGAAAAGCCAATAGATTTTCTGGACAGCAACCCAAAAAATAGAAGGATGGACAGATCGTCTTCTTTGATACTCCGTTTGAAAGTTTCGAGTTCCGACAAAATAACCTTATCGAAACAGCTCCAGAATGACTCAAACTTCAGATTTGAGTTCACAAACAGATCTCTAACAAAATATTCTTAGCACAGAAATGGTGTCCAGATTCGAAGGTGAAACAGAAAGATAGGGCTCTTAACTACTTCCCCGAAGCCACAGTAGCTTCCGGCGAAGTCACAGTGACTTCCGGCAAAGTCACAGTGACTTCCGGCAAAGCCACAATCCCAGCTTAGACATTTGTTCTGATACCATGTAACTTATACTATATGGAGAATGACTTGTGTCTTTCTATTCATCAAGACAAGATACTTATGCAAATACATATGCTTCTATGAAAGGAAACTAATCAAAGTAAATCAAATAAGAATCTGCTCCTATAATTAAGTTAGCTATATATGGAAGATATAATATTTACACCTATTATATTCTATAACATCGATTAACTTAATCGAAAGAGTTAACACATTAATTAGTTATGCCGAGTTTGGTTATTCCATCTTCTGCCTTGCATAAATAATACATATGTTTTGTTCTCAAATTATACATTTAAACCGGTAGTCAAATACCATACTTGATGTGCTGATTTTAATACATAAATAACTCACAACTAACCGGCAGCCGTTTACTTCTTTATGGTCCGTAGATTACCTGCAAAATAGTTGTATATGCTAAGCTGAGATGCAGAGGAAAGAAAAAAGGAAATCATTGATTGGCTAATGGAAAGTCTAGAGAAGCATTACCAGTTCTTTTCTAGTCTTGTATGAATTTTTATTTGTTCGCTTTTCTATGGAAATTGAAATTAACAGAGGGAGTGCCATCCCTAAAACCGGCCTCTGCGCCTTCTGAGATTGATTAAAGTATTCTGAGATGAACCGGTACAGGGAGTTTATTGTTGGAATATACTATTAACCATATGGTTGAGTTATAGTATTGATTTTAATATTTTATAAAGACTTTACATTTTATGTTATTTATTACAATAAAGTCTTTGTTTGAATAGATCATTGTGTTTATATGTATGTCCATTACTTATATAGTAGACAATTTTTGGGTATGGAGTTTCTTTAACTCATACGCGGAAGATTAAAATTGTCGGTTCTTATAAGTTATAAATTAAATGTTCACAATTAAAGATGAAGTTGGGCAAACATCTTGATGATTGTAACACAAGTTTAAATATAATTCAATCTTAATTATGCGAATGGTAAAATTCCAACTTCTTGTGTTAGTACATTTTGTATGTATTGAACGGATCAAATTGAGATATGTGTTTAGGTTCTGAATTTCAATAAATAATATCTCTAGTCCGTTATATGAGCTTATATTTCCAGGTAAAAAATTGGGGAGCAAAGGACCACCAGTATGGATTGTTATTTTCCTTTACCAGAAGATCTTGTGGTTGATATTTTATTGATGTTGCCAGTGGAACCACTCTTGCGTTTCAAATGTGTGTGCAAGCACTGGTATGCTCTCATCAAAAGTGAGTTTCATAGAGAAGCATTTTCATCACAGGAACAATCGTGCCCGTCTCCTCATTTGCAACTTGAAATTAGAAGAGGAAGAACACACCCTCTTCAAGTCTGCTGTAGTCTCCTTGCTCCCTGAAAAAATAGTTCCGGGTGTGACCCGTGAGCAAAAAATTCTCCTTCATCTTCCAAGGATCGATTATTTCAACTGTGTTGCTGGCCCAGTTAATGGCTTATTCTTACTGCAGGAATTTTTTTGTGGATACAGTGTCCGCTTGAGATTGTGGAATCCTGCCACCAGAGAGTTCCGGCCTCTGCCTCCTGCGCCTTTTGCGACTGAGCACTTCTTCTGTAACTATGAACATGAATTCGGATTGGGGTTTGACCAGTTGACTCAGGATTATAAGGTTGCTCGGATTCGAGTATTCTTTGATGATCGGGGACAGGGACAGGGCTATTACCTTCATATGTCTGTCTGTGTCTATTCCTCATGGAAGAACCTACAATTCCCTTCCAGTTTTACCTCAGGTTTGCCCTATTTCGTGGCATATCTCAACGGGGTTTATTATTGGAGTTGTAGGAGCCTCGATAATAATATATGCAAGATTCAGTCATTTGCCATGGGCAGCGAACAGTTTGGTGAGATGCAAGGCCCAGATATTCCATGTAAACGCTGGGGGAGGCTTACATCGTGTGGCGACTCGCTTGCAATATATGAAAAGAAACGAGGGAAGTTGGTCCAAAGTGTTTACTGTTCAACCTCGTATAGATGCTGCTCATTTGCCTTGCGATATTTGGGAGAATGATAAGATTGTTGTTTTTGAACTGGCAGAAACTTCACAAGTCAAGTTACAGATCTTGGAATTATTGGCTGTTGTGTTTTCAATTACCAGGAGAGCCTAGCTCTAATTACCAAAAGAAATGAGTCTCAAGACCAGGATAATACTGATCGAGCAAATGAAGTAGTACAACTATTAGGTGGACGAATGATGTCAAGAATTGAAAACCAATTTCCCCCCTCTGAATTTTCATTTTCTGAGTAATAGTACTAATTTGTTAGCTAGTTGGATGAACCTATTACTATTGGGTTACGTCATTGGCTTCGACTCATTCATCATGTCCTATTTATACTTGCTGAATTTTTTGTCATTGATAAGAACAGAGTAAGAACCTAAAGTTTATTTGTTTCATACATTTGACTACTTGCTGAATTATTGGCCAAATGTGTAATTTACTCTTTTTTTCTAATGGTAAAACTACTGCTTGATTTCTTTCTTACACTTCTGTTCTATTAATGCATGTTTTCTAGATCTGTTCACATCAATATGTTTGTAAGTTGTGTCATTCTGTTTATTCTATTTCCATGTAAAAGATTGGGGAGATAACGGCCACCGGTATGGATGGTCATTGTCCGATATTGTTGTTGATATTCTATCAAGACTGCCAGTTTGCATTTCAAATGTATGTGCAAGCACTGGTTTTCTCTCATCAAAAGTGCGAGTTTCAAAGAGAAGCATTTTCATCAGAAGAACAATTGTGCCCGTCTCCTCCTTTAAAGTAGCAATGGCACAACACTTTTTCGTAAAGTCTGTTGAATTCTCCTTGCTCCCTAATAAAATAGTTCGGGGTGTGATCCCTAAACAACAAGTTCTCCTTTACTTTCCAAGGGTCGCTAATTTCAGTTATTCTTACTGCAGGAAAAAATTTACCCTCATGTCTATGCCTATGTTTGGGATGAACAGGTACAGGGAGTTTACCCTCATGTCTATGCCTATGTTTATTTACTCAAGATTATAAGGTTGTATGAATTCGAGATTATATGGGACAGGGCGTTTACCCTCATGTCTCTGTGTGTGTCTATTCTTCATGCGACAACTCATGGAAGAACCTAGAATTCCCTCCCAGTTATACCTCAGGTTCGCCCTTTGACGCCACTTATCTCAATGGGGTTTATTATTGGCGTTCATTGCGCGTAAATGAGATGTACAGGATTCACTCATTTGACATGGGCAGCGAACAGAACAGTTTGGGGAGATGCAACTCCCAGTTATTCCAAATGAACACTGGAAGAAGCTTACATTGCGTGGCGACTTGCTTGCAATGTTAGCTGGTTATAGGTCTATGACATCTATATATGAAATGAAACAAGAGGGAAGTTGGTCCAAAGTTGTTACTGTTCAACCTCGTATAGATCCTCATTGGCCTCGCGACATCTGGGAGAATGATAAGATTGTTTTCGAAATTAGAGAAACTAAACAGCTGGTGCTATATGACCCTACAACAAGTGAAGTTACAGATCTTGGAATTCAAATGGACGGAACAAATTGTGTTTTCAATTACAAGGAGAGCTTAGCTCTAATAAACAAAGGAGACGAAACTCAGGACCAGGAGAATGCTGTCGACCAGACGATCTCATATCAACTGATGACAAGTCTCTGTTTACTATTAGGGGTCCGCCTTCCAGATGATGAACTTAAATAGTTGGGTTATTGGAATGGTTTGGATACAGATTTTTGTAGTAATAAATAAGAATTTTGTGACATTACCTGTTATGTTACCTCCTTGTAACATTGTGTTTGAACTTAAAATCGTTTGTTATTATGTTGACGAAAACACACTTGTGGTATTTTTCTATCACGTGGTTTTCCATTAGATTATGGCTACATGTAGCATTTTAGAGTAGTGTTTATTTTATGAATGAAAAGAAAAATAGAGAACGGTGTGAAGAATCGATTGTCCTATAAGAAAAACGGAGATCGATTCAACATCATGCGTTACACCTCCAGATTCAAAAACAACAAACTTGAGGCAGATAAACGTCTTCTGCTGCTATTGCTTCTCTTCATCTTCTTCTTCGTCTGCTTTTGTTGCTGCTGGTCCATCTTCTTCATTCTCTTCTTTTACGTAGTGTAAACATGAATTGTTTCTAGTAAATTAATATAGCCTAACTTTATATATAGTTAGGTTATATTAACTTCTTGACTGTATCATAATATATAATTAGTGTATAACTTATGTATAGATAAACTATATTGTATAGTCAGTGTATACTATTAATGATTTTTGACAAATTATATTGTATAATGTAAACAGTAAAACCTCTCTAAATTAATATAGGCGGGACCATGAAATATTATTATTTTGTAGAGGTATCATTTAATCGATAAATTAATATTTATTAATTTAGAGAGTGTTTTGACCTTGAAAATATTGTTCAAGGATGAAATCTCAAAGAATTTGAAAGAACTCACTTGTGAAAACGTCATTCATGAATTTGAGGTCATGATTAATGATCTCGATTACTGCAATAAAATGGACGTTAATAACCTATTGGATGAGTGAAAATGATACATATTCAGAAGTCCAGAGCTTAGAACAAATTGTTTATCATTGGAAAAACAATGTTGATGATAAAGTTGAAGATGATACAATACATTTGGAACCAGTTACGCGTAAGGAAACATTTGCATCTAGAACTCTTCACAAGGTGCAATTAGAAAAGACAACACCGAAACTTTTGGATGCAATAAGAAAAGTTAGAGATGAGCTTCAACTAGATTTAAATTTTTTTTAAAAATAGAACATAATAGAATCATATTTCACTAAATTTTCATAGATATATTTGTATTTTTAAAGAATTATTAATTTATAATATTAATGGGACTATATATTTATATAGGGGTCTTCTGAAAATATATATTTTATTATCTTATCGAAATGAGTGATTTTTTTCATTGGCCCAAGTCGGGACCGGAAGAAATTATTAATTAACCGAGTATTAATTTAGTGAGGTTTTACTGTAGTTAGTATATATTTTCTTCATCTTTCCAAACAAAAATCGGTGAGCTCCATCACCACCGCCATTAATGATAGAGACAAATAAAGAGTTCATGTTGGTCTGAGGAGGAGGAGGAGAGGTGGAGGTGGTGAGATGAAATGCTGCATTTTTTTATTAAATTATTGAAATGTAACTTTTTTTTATGTAATTAACTTAATAGTTTTAACAATAGTTATTTTACTCGCAATACATTTTTTAATAATTATTTTTGGTATATATATCACATATTTATTAAGTGTGTGAATAAATTAAAAAGTGGTTATAAATATTTAATTTTAGGCTTAAACCCAAAAGCTCTTGAAATTAGAAGCGTGTTACAACTTTTCATAAAAGTCACAACTTTTCAGAAAAGAGAAAGGCTAGTTTTGGAAATAAATAAATTAAAAGAAAATCCTTAGTTGTGGTGGCGCCACATAGGCGGGCCTAGAGTTCTCTTTTATATATATATGATTAATATTGGACCTATAACATTAAAGTTTTAATGATTTTCAATAGTAAAAACCTAAATATTGAACCGATCAAATATATATTTTGGATCAACATTTTTATAATATTGCACCCATCATCTCAAAATTCCAGATACACCCGGCTTGAAATGAGTTAATTCAAACATCCTACAGGCTACGAGTAGTATCAAAGAAGGAAGGAGATACCATCTATCAGGTTTCTGCATTTTTCTCTCATAATCGCCATCACTTCTTGTTCATCACCTTTATAAGGTTAGATTTCAATTTCTTTCTATAATACTTTTCTTTTTTGAATTTGGTGATGTAGGGTTTTGCTTCTTAATTATATCCTGCCCAATTTTGACCATTCTTTTCGTCTTTTAAATTTCAACCGTTAGACAAACTTGGATTGTGTGCAGTACTGAGCCTGCTTCACTCTAAAAATTCAACTTTTAGAAATACTTGCAGGATGTGCCAAGTTAAACTTGCTAAATTTCCAATTGTTGTAGGTTGATGTTAGTCGAAAGGGGTGTGTATTTAAGGAGTTGTTTGATTGCTAGTTAGAGTTAATGTAGGTATTAGTTATGCCGAGTTTGGTTATTGCATCTTCTGCGTTGCATAAATAATACATATGTTTTTTTCATAACTTATAGTCTTATACATATATTTGTTTAAACCGGCAATCAAATACCATACTTGGTGAGCTGAATTTTATTTAGAAAGAAGTACCGAAAACACTCTTAAACTTGGTGTAAAATATTAGTTTCATCCCGAACTATTGACAGCCTTAAAAACATCCTTTTACTTGACTAATTGAACTCAAATACACCCATATACTCCTAAATTCTCACCAAATTTAGGGGTTTTCAACCCTTCTCTTGGTTCTTTATTAAGAGTCCATGCTCCTACAAGAGTTTGAGACCACTTGCGTCATGTGACAGATTGACGGTGTATCTAAGTTTAGTTAGTTAAGTAGAGGGGTGTTTTTAAGGCTGTCAATAGTTCGGGAACGAAACTAATAATTTGTATCAAGTTCAGGGGTGTTTTTAATACTTCTCTCTTTTATTTATAACAACTGAAATGCTACCAAATGTGGTACTAGTTAGACTGATTTTAGTACATGAATAATTCACCTACTAACCGGACAACCGTTTACTGCTTAATGGTCCGTAATTACCTGCATAATTGTTATATATGCTAAGCTGAAATGTAGAGGAAAGCAAAAAGGAAATCATTGATTGGCTAATGAAAAGTCTAGACAAGCAAATGGCCAGTTCTTTACTAGTCTTGTATGAATTTCCATCTGTTCGCTTTTCTAGGGAAATTGACATTAACAGAGGGAGTGCCATCCCTAAAACCGGCCTCTGCGCCTTCTGAGATTGATTCGAGTATTCTGAGATGAACCGTTACATGGCATTTACCCTTATGTCTATGTCTGCAAAATGGTTGCATATGCTAATTTGTTGAGGTGTAGAACAAAAACAAAACCATTGATGGGCTAATGAAAATACTAGAAAACCAAATGACTAGTTTACTATATTCCCATATTTTTACTTTCCTACGGAAATCAACATAAATAGCTGCCCATCCAAAAAAAACAGTCGGCAAATGTATACCATACATGTGTGTGTTTATTGATGAGAATGATCCCACATTGGACCGGGACGAGATCCTGCTTGAGCAACCTTCCTCCATATGAGCTAGCTTTTGGGTGTGAGTCCTAATTTGACAGTATTGTCTAAGTTTGATCACATGGTGACATTGCTTCTTGATTTCTTTGTTGCACTTTTGTTCTATTAATGCATGTTTTGTAGATCTGTTCTCTTTGAAATATGTTTGTAAGTTGTGTCATTCTATTTATTCTAAACGAGAGATATGCTTATATTTCAAGGTAAAAGATTGGGGAGCAAAAGACCACCAGTATGGATTATTATTGTCCTTTACCAGAAGATCTTGTGGTTGATATTTTATTGATGTTGTCAGTGGAACCACTCTTGCGTTTCAAATGTGTGTGCAAGCACTGGTATGCTCTCATCAAAAGTGAGAGTTTCATACAGAAGCATTTTCATCACATGAACAATCGTACCCGTCTCCTCATTTGCAACTTGAAATTAGAAGAGGAAGAACACACCCTCGTAAAGTCTGCTGTAGTCTCCTTGCTCCCTGAAAAAATAGTTCCGGGTGTGACCCCTGAACAAAAAATTATCCTTCATCTTCCAAGGATCGATTATTTCAACTGTGTTGCTGGCCCAGTTAATGGCGTATTCCTACTGCAGGAAATTTTTTGTGGATATGGTGTCCGCTTGAGTTTGTGGAATCCTGCCACCAGAGAGTTCCGGCCTCTGCCTCCAGCGCCTTTTGCGACTGAGCACTTCTTATGTGACTATGATCATGAATTTGGATTGGGGTTTGACCAGTTGACTCAGGATTATAAGGTTGTTCAGATTCGAGTATTCTTTGATGATCAGGGACAGGGACAGGGCTATTACCTTCATATGTCTGTCTCTGTCTATTCCTCATGCGATAACTCATGGAAGAAGCTACAATTTCCTTCCAGTTTTACCTCAGGTTTTCCCTATTCCGTCACATATCTCAATGGGGTTTATTATTGGATTTGTAGGAGCCGCAATAATAATATATGCAAGATTCAGTCATTTGCCATGTGCAGCGAACAATTTGGGGAGATGCAAGGCCCAGATATTCCAGGTGAACACTGGAGGAGGCTGACATTGCGTGGAGACTCGCTTGCAATGTTAGTCAATGATAAGCCTATGGCATCCATATATGAAATGAAACAAGAGGGAAGTTGGTCCAAAGTGTTTACTGTTCAACCTCGTATAGATGCTGCTCATTTGCCTAAAAATATTTGGGAGAATGATAAGATTGTTTTTGAACTGACAGAAACTTCACAGCTGGTGCTATATGACCCTACAACAAGTCAAGTTACAGATCTTGGAATTTATCTGAGGCTTATTGGCTGTTGTGTTTTCAATTATCAGGAGAGTCTAGCTCGAATTACGAAAGGAAATGAGTCTCAAGACCAGGATAATACTGATCGAGCAAATGAAGTAGTACAACTATTAGGTGGACGAATGATGTCAAGAATTGAAAACCAATTTCCCCCCTCTGATCTTTCATTTTCTGAGTAATAGTACTAATTTATTAGCTGGATGAACCTATTACTATTGGGTTATTGGCTTCTACTCATTCATCATGTCCTATTTATACTTTGGTCATTGATAAGAACATAAAGTTTATTTGTTTCATAGTGTTTTGCTCACATTTGACTACTCTCTGAATTATTGGCCAAATGTGTAATTTACTCTTTTTTTCTAAGTTTGATAACATGGTAAAACTGCTGCTTGATTTCTTTCTTACACTTTTGTTCTATTAAAGCATGTTTTCTAGTTCTGTTCACATCAATATGTTTGTAAGTTGTGTCATTCTGTTTATTCCAATCAAATATTTCCATGTAAAAGATTGGGGAGCAAACGGCCACCGGTATGGATGGTCATTATCCGATATTGTGGTTGATATTCTATCAAGACTGCCAGTTTGCATTTCAAATGTATGTGCAAGCACTGGTTTTCTCTCATCAAAAGTGCGAGTTTCAAAGAGAAGCATTTTCATCAGAAGAACAATTGTGCCCGTCTCCTCGTTTGCGTCTTTAAAGTAGCAATGGCACAACACTTTTTCTGTTTATGCTAATTTGGGGAGGTAGGGTTTTGCTGCCATTGTTTCTGTTTATGCTTATTCAATTTTGGGTTCGTTAAATGGATTGATAAATTGCTCTATATGCTAAGTTGTTGAGGTGTAGAACAAAACAAAAATAAAACAATGAATTCCCATATACAAGTGTAACTTCCCCTTTTTTGCTTCACATGGTAATGCTGCTGCTTCATCTTTTTTGTGTTCTATTAATCCATGTTTTCTAGATCTGTTCTCTTTCAATATGTTTGTAACTTGTCTCATTCTACTTATATTTCCACCAGTATGGAGGGTCGTCGTCCTTTACCAGAAGATCTAGTAGTTGATATTCTATTGAGGTTGCCTGTGGAATCACTTTTGCGTTTCAAATGTGTGTGCAAGCATTGGTATCCTCTCATCAAAAGTTTGAGTTTCATACAAGAACATTTTCATCACAAGAACAATCGTGCCCGTTTACTCGTTTGTAACTCGAAAGTATCAGATGGAAAGTCTGCTGTATTCTCCTTGCTCCATAAAGAAATTGTTCCAGGTCTAACCCCTGAACAAAAGACTCTCCTTCAGGTTCCGAGGGACTATAATTACAATTGTGTCGCTGGCCCAGTTGATGGCTTATTCTTAGTGCAGAAGAAGTTTTATGGAGACGATCTCCGCTTGGATTTGTGGAATCCTGCAACCAGAGAGTTCAGGCATCTGCCTCCTCCGCCCTTTCCAAATGAGTACTTTTTCTTTGACTATAATCATCAATTCGGATTGGGGTTTGACCTGTTGACTCAAGATTATAAGGTTGTATGGGTTCGAGTATTCTGGGATGAACCGGAACAGGGCGTTTACCCTCATGTCTATTCCTCACGCAACAAATCATGGAAGAACCTAACTCCTGGATTCTCTTCTAGTTCTCCCTTATCTGTACCCCTTGACTCCACTTATCTCAATGGGGTTTATTTTTGGCTTTGTATGGGCGTTGGTGAGATGTACAGGATGCGCTCATTTGACATGGGCAGCGAACAGTTTGGGGATATGCAAGTCCCAGATATTCCAAGTACATATTGGAGGGTGCTTACATTGCGTGGAGATTCACTTGCTATATTAACCGGTGACCCTGGCAAACCAATGACATCCATATATGATGTGTGGGTACTGAAACAAGAGGGAAATTGGTCCAAAGTTCTTACTGTTCAACCTCGTATGGGTCTTCATTGGCTTCATAACATCTGGGATAACGATAACATGGTTTTCCAGAGGCTTCGCAACATCTGGGATTACGATAAGATGGTTTTCCAGATCACAGAAACTTCACAGCTGGTCCTATATGACCCTACAACAAGACAAGTTACAGATCTTGAATTTCAGCTGGACCTTAGAATTGCTGGCTGTTGGGTTTTCAATTACAAGGAGAGCCTAGCTTCCAATAGCCTTCAATATCAGAGACGGATTCAAGATTTGAAGTTTTGGGTGCCATTATTTTTAATACAAACTCATTACTAGTGATTGACATCAAATTAGGGCGCACATTCATTCAGTTCATTGTTAATTTGATTTACAAGATTTTTGGTTCATAAATGATACATGGTCATCAAATCAGTTTTTTTATATGATTCGATCTAATTTTTGGTCAAATACTATATATATATAAGTATAAAAGTTAAAACTCTTGCAATAGAGACAATAATTAATTATCTGAGAAAATGGGCTTAGGTGTAATGACATTATTTTGACTAGACACAAAATCTAAGGAAAAAAAAAAAATCTTTTTGAAATTTTTGGTCCTAAATAAATAAACCTAAATAAAATTAGTAGGTTCTATAAATTGACAAAGCTTTTGGCTTCTTCTTCATTACTCTCATTTCTCATTTTGGGCTCTTCTTCCTCAGGTTAGATTTCAATTTTCTGTATTTGTGTTTTGCTGCTCTCTTTCTGTACGTTATGCTTTTGCTCTTAAATTAGATCGCACATATATATCCCCTTTCACCATTTTTCACTTTTCATTTTACTCTCTTTTCTGTTTCAAAATTGATGTAGGGTGTGTTCGGTACATGTTTTTCAATTTTCTCTTTTTTTCGTTGGTCAAATGTTTTAGAAAATACTATTTTCTCTAGAAAACAAACTCCCTTTTAATTAAATTACTTCCGTGATGAAAGTAGGGAAAACAAGTTGCACTAGTAACATTCCACGTTGAAAATACAAAAAGAAAATCATTGATTGCCTAATGAAAAGATTAGAAAAGCAAATCACCACTTCTTTACTAGGAAATGGGAAGACTTAAAATGGAAATCTGTGTTCGATACATGTTTCCAATTTTCCTATGTTCAGTTGATTAAATGTTTTGAAAAATGAGGAAAAAATTAGAAAAGTAAATCACCAATTCTTTACTAGATAGGAAATGGGAAGACTTCAAATTTTTAAGATGGAAATCTGTATTTTTTCTTTCTTTTATTGACTTACGATTTTAGAAATGAAAATCAACTTTTAGATTCTAACACAAGAAAATTGCTTGGACCCGAAACGGTTGCGGATCTAAAGGTCAAATTCTTCATCACATAAATTTTAGGATTTGGGGTATGATACATGTGCTGAGATACCAGAAATAAATGTATATACAAACACATATAAGTATATATTTCGATTAATCAAAGTTATTGAACTAAAACTTTTAAAAAATAATTCTTCATAAACATTTCCTATATTATTCATAAGATATATCGTGTAATAACAAAGTGCTCTCATATGTATATATGACAAACTCAAAAATCAAACCAAATACCCAATAAATCTTGTACTTACTGGTCATAGATGTAGTCAAAGCATTCAAGGTATAGTGCGGCGGAGATTTGAGTGTTCCGAGCTACATAAATGTTTAAATTCAGGCCAATGAATCTAAGGCCACGATGGGGATAAATATAGAATGAGATATATATATATATATATATATGATATAGAATCAAATATAGAACTGTAATAAAAAGGATTTCAAATGCCAGAAAAAGAAATGAAAAATAATATTACCACTCAAATTGAAAATGAAAACAAAAGAATTTTAACAATATCTACAATCACTATTTAATAATATTAGTATTAGAAATGTGATAAATCAAAATCCTAAATCGCAACATGATAATAGTGTTGCTTGTTTTTTTTTTCGAGTTGCATTTTGTATTGTGTCAATGCCTGTTTTCTTGATATATTATCTTTCAGTAAGTTTGTATGTTGCCTCATTTTGTTTCTTATATACTAAAGATTTGCTTATATTTCCAGGAGATAAACTGGGGAGCAAGCATCCACCATTATGGTTGGACGTAGACGTCATATAACAGAAGATTTATTAGTGGATGTTCTGTTAAGGTTGCCAGTGGAATCGCTTTTGCGTTTCAAATGTGTGTGCAAGCATTGGTATACTCTGATCACAAGTCCAAGTTTCATAGAAGAGCATTTTTGTCACGAGCACAATCATGCTCGTCTTCTCATTGGTAATTTAACAGTATCATATGATTCAAATTCTGTTGCTTTCTCCTTGTTCCCCGACAAAATAGTTCCAGGTGTTTCCCCTGAACGAAAAATCATCCAGCAGAGGTCCATTCTTGGCCCAGTTGATGGCCTATTCTTGGTGGAAAAATCGGTGTGTTCTGATGAAGACAATGTTCAATTGGCTTTGTGGAATCCTGCCACCAGAGGGTTCTGGCCTCTGCCCCCTCTGTCTTTAGAGCATTGGACAGTATTCAAATGTCATGAAAATCAGTTGGCATTGGGGTTTGACCTGCTGACTCTAGATTATAAGGTTCTGTGTATTAAAAAAATTTGGGATGATTGGACGCAGTGGGACGTTCCCTCTCGCTGCTTTTTCAGTATCTATTCCTTGCGCAACAACTCGTGGAAGACCGTAAGACTTGACTTGCCTTACTTTTCTAGGTTACGCAATTCCGTTGGGGCCACATAGCTCAATGGGTTATATTATTGGCTTACTGGACGCCTCAACGATAACTTCTGCATATTATTGCTTGTTCTATGTTAGTTAGTGATGACCCTGGTAGTTAGTGATGACCCTGGTAAACCAATAACGCCTTAACGATAACTATGTTATTTAGTGATGACCCTGGTAAACCAATAACGTGCATTTATGATGTGTGGGCAATGAACCAATTAGAGGGTAGTTGAAGCAAAGTTATTACCATTCAACCTTTCATACCTGCTCATTTGCCTAAAGGCATCTGGGAGGATGATAAGATGATTTACGGAATCCCAGAAACTTCACAGCTAGTGCTATATGACCCTACAACAAGACAATTTGCAGATCTTGGATTTCAGCTGGACGTATTCATGAGTTGCTGTTGGGTTTTCAATTACAAGGAGAGTCTAGTTCCAGTAAAGAGTGGAAATGACAGCCAGGGCAATGATAATGCAGTCCGACAAATCGACCACTTCTTCAATGTCTTACAGTGAATATCCGGCCCTGTTGGTTGTTACCGGAATAACATTCAATAGCTTATAAAAAACATCTCAGATAGTGGTAGCAACAGTGATGGTGTGGGCTGTTTATGAATAATAGTAGTTGTCCTAAGAGATTGTATGTCCTCCTTTCTCATAAACTTGTCAACAAACAAACAATTTGTTTTTTTTGTTGCTTCTTTATATTCTATTTCTTTGCTAATTTTGGCCCTTGTTTAATTTGATGCTCCATTTATATATATTTGTAGTGAGGCTTGAAGTAGATTATATGTGTTCCCCGAATAATGAAAGAGGATTTGGAAATTTTGTTGATGATTTTTCCAATGATATATGTATGTGTGTATTTATATAGAGTGTGTATGTGAATTGTTGTATGGAAATGGGAGTTGGCATGTCAAGAACTCCCACGTCCAAAAGATGCATGCGTATTGCTGCAGAGATGCGGATATTGAGGTGGATGTGCGGTCATACTCGGAGCGATAAAGATTAGAAATGAGGATACATGGGATAAGGTGATAGATCAAATGAGGGAAATATAGAAATATGTCAATTCAAGCTAGGAAGATAGATTTTGTTACCAATGTTAGAACCTATGGAAATAATGCACCTAAGGGATTGATTCAGCATCAACATGTATAGTTGATTCATAAATAGAATCAGCCATTGGATAGTGTTTCATTTAAAAGAAAGGATAATATTAGTCCTTCAAAACTTCCTATTTCCAAAAAGAGAAACTTTTGATACTAATAAGGAGAAGTGAAGTTAATAAAGAGTTACCTTATCCTAAATCTTGTTTCTAGTTTAACAGTTCAAAAATGTAATATTTATTATTTAATGTGATTTAATTGTATCAATCAATGAACTAGCCCTCACTCTGGCCATTTACTATTCTGTTTACATAATTTTCCTTAACAAGGGATAATGTACTAGTGAAGTTAGAAAATATGAAAAAAACAGGTACGAATAAGGAAAATAAGGAGTAAGATGTACATGTCATGCACTCAATGTTCTAGTCATAGTTTCGAGCATATGTTATTGACTAACTTAATCCTTTATTGTTGTATTTAATTTATTTCACATGCAGGGTTTTCACATAATAAATTTTAAGAAATAGATATATTGGGCAGAATCAACAACCAACGAGAAATTTAAAGCAATATAAAGAAAGTACAACGAAAATGAGAAACAACATCAATATATACAAAAGCAAGAGTACATGATTCAATCTCACGACCTGGTGGACAAAAGTACAAAGCTACTACCAGAGTGCAAGTCCCAAAAGTGGACCAAAAAGTACAGACTTGTCTCGAATACAAAAGACAGGTCAAAAACTATATACATATGGAGATAAGTCGAACTAGGACGCCATCACCTTACCCTTCATCTCAGAAGATCTTCGCAGTACTTAGGCTCAGATCATCGTTGTCGGCTAGCGCTCGGAACTACATCAAAAAAAAAAGTGAAGTGTAGCATGAATATCAAAACAATAGGTGTCAAGTAGGCATCATAGGTCAACTAAGTCTGGAAAGTAAAAACAATATGAAAAATATAAAAGGGTAATTTGAGGTCAAATGAACAAAGTAATAACGGAAAGTCTACCTATATAGCTCACGAGTCTGGAAAGAATGAAGTAGTAAAGTAAAGCAACTATCTATAACCTAACTGGACCCCTAGAAGCACAGAATGTATGTATACTCGTGCGCAATTGGAAAGTAAATAACTCAAACGAGTTTGGACCCATATAAGCTTCATTAGTACACAGAAGTGCCAAGGATAACACTAGCTAGATTAAAAGCTTCAAGAATTGGAATGGTTAACTCCAGACTCGAACTTTGGCGAAGGCACCCCGAGGAACCCAAATGAACCACATGTCAGAATTCGAACCGAGGCAAATAGAGATATGCTAGGGCCTCGAACCATGGCCAAAAAACATACATCAAGATCTCGAACCGTGGCTAAAAGAAATACACCAACGCTTCGAACCGTGGCTAAAAGACTCCAAATACCCCCGCCCCCGGCCAATATATATATATAAAAAAATCACGCACTCTTTCTCACGCGGGAACATACCGTAGAGAGAAACCATATTTGTTAATAATATAATATTTTACCAACAAAATATTATATAAAATTAATACTAAATTAGGATTCACGCCAAAATTTTTTACATTATGGTTAAAGCGCTCCCTAACAGAGATGATTTTATAGCTAAGAAGACTCAAGCCCAAAACCTCTTAAGAGGACCTTGGTGAGCCTAAAGGTAATTAAAACCCTAGATAAAAGGAAGGCATAATGCATAAACATAACCCCTAACTTGACGTCAGTTGACAACTATGACCTTTAATTTTGAGTGTGCACAAGTAGACACTTAAACTTGTATAAAATTGAGCAAATGGATACATTCGTCCTACATGGCGTCCTACGTGTATTGTACCATGTATGATACTTGTGTCTACTTGTCTAATTTTATACAAGTTTAAATGTTTACTTGTGCATATTCAAAGTTGGAGGGCATAGTTATTCGTTGAACCCAAGTTAAGAGTCATATATATATATGTATTATGCGTAAAAGGAATTAAGAGGAGTTGTATAAATAAAATGACAAAAGAAGTGTGGGAAAGTGAGGAAGTAGTCAACTGTTGAGGTATTTCTACACCACCACTCAATCGATCCAATATCTCTTTTTCCATTTTTTCCTTGTCGTAATTTGCGCCACTTCTTCTTCATCAGCTTATAAGGTTAGATTTTCTGATTATTTTTTTGAATTTGAATCTGAATCTGAATTTGTAGTATTTGGGGATATAGGGTTTTGCTGCCATTGTTTCTGTTTATGCTAATTCTTTTTATTTCTTTCCATCTTTTACATTTCAATATTGGGTAAGTTAAAATTGTTCCATTTCCAAGGATTTGTAGATTGATATTAGTAGAAAAGGGTAATTACTGTTTCATGCTCCTTAAATTACCTGCAAAATTGCTCTATATGCTAACTTGATATGTAGCTCAAAAATAATTATTGACTAGTTAATGAAAAGACTAGAAAACCACATGACTACTTCTTTACTAGTCTCCTCTAATTGACTCTATTTGGCTGATTATTGATCGATCCAACCCATTTCAGCCCAAATCGAAAGAAAAAAATCCTTTATTTTTGGCTTTAAATTCAAAATCGTCCATTTTCTTTTATATGGTGCACTAATAATCCTCCAAAGTTTTAAGTATTAGTGCACTTTTAATCTCCTCCTAACGTATTTAACATCCAGATTTATATTCTGGAATTTTTAGTTGGAGTTCAAGAGCTTTGAAATTACAAGAACAGAATACTAACTAAGAAGCTTTGGTAAAGTCTCATCCACTATTCCACAAACAAAGACCATTTGCACTTTTTTTTCAATTTACTTTGTGTTTTATTCTTCGGTGCCAATTTCAAAATAAGAATATTATCCGAGGACATTGGAACTTTGGGTGTGTTCGGTACAAAGATAAATATTTTTTGAAAAATATTTCTAGGAAAATAAGTGAGATTCTTATGTATTTCTTGTGTTCGGTATATAAGCAAAAAAAAAAATTAATATTATTCTAAAACCTTTTTTTTGTAATCTAGACAAATACTATGAGAGACGGAGGTGGGGTAGTGGGTATGGAAGCTACGGGAGTGAGGTGAAGATATGGTGTCTTAGAAAGTGGGAGGACATAATCAATTGAAATGTCACATATGAAACTTGTTTTCCCTACTTCCTTTAGAAAGTCATTTTCTTCATTTGAAGTGTCACGTATGAAACTTGTTTTCCTAAAGAAAATCTTTTCAAAATTTTTTGATTAGAAACTATTTTCTACGGAACACACCCTTTAACCGATGCTAATTTGAGATACTAGTCATGGGAACGTGCATTGCAAGTTTGTCCCCTAATTGACATTAGAAAAGTTAATTTATATCGCTAAGTTCAAAGCTAAGTCCTTTTGTATGTAAGTTTGACACAAGAATATAACTCTTTACAAAATATAGTCTGAAAATCTTGTGTCAGATGTTGGAGGTTTGATATTTTCAATGCTTCATGAAAAATAAACCTTTATTATAGGGAAAAAGGACAAATATACCCCGAACTATCGTTAATGATATACAAATACCCTCCGTCATACTTTTTGTTCATTAATGCCCTTGCCGTCCAAAAATCAGTGCACATTTACCCCTCCCACTAACGGAAGACTTATTTGGTATACGTGGCGCAATCCTATGGCTCAACCCGATTTTACCAATTATTTAACCCAGAATTCAAATACCCACCCATTACCCATTTAACCCACCCGATTTACCCATTACCCACACAATAAACCCATTTCTTAAGTCATCTTCTTTTATCTGTAACTATCATTAAAATCAGGCCTCAACCACCATGAAAGCTCGTTATGCTCATGAAATGGAGATAATTTGGTGTTCTAGGACTCAGAAATGTACCAACTCGGCTAGTCGTAATAGGGGTTTTCTTCATGATTCCAAAATGCGGAAAGAAGAGTGGCAGGTGTTTATCACAACATTGTTTAGATCTAATGAAGCAGGTCTTCGCCTATCTGGTTTCTTTAGTAGAGATCCCGACCCAAATCTCCGGTCTTGACATTCTATTCCAATGAATTTTGCAAAACAAAGACCCACAAAAGGAAAAATAAAATTGGTTACCCTCAATGTGAGGTGAATTGCTTTGTGCTTTGTAAAGCTTGAGTCTGCACTGTACCTTTAAGAGCTTGAAAAAAGGAGTTTCTTGCGGAATCTAAAGACAGATTTTCACCCTCTGTCTCAATCTTGCTGTTCTTCTCTGCCTTTTGAACTGGAAGACAATGAATGTGTGACTATCACATAAAATGTTGAAGAATCTAATTTTATGAGGCTTTTGTAGGAAGCAAGCTGAAAGAGTTGAAAAAAGAGTCAAGAGAGTACATTTTGATTTTTCCTTTCTGCCAAGGTGACTATTTCTGAGTACCATGGCTTTGTTTGGATCTGTAACTATACCACCACCAGAAGCATCGGAAGCAATGAGCACCGGTCAGCGTTCTAGATAAAAGAAGATAGACTTAAGAAAACGGGTTTATTTGTGTTGGTAATAGGTAAATCGGGTCGGTTAAACGGGTAATGGGCGGGTATTTGAATTTTGGATTAAATAATTGGTCAAATCGGGTCGAGTCATAGGATTGCGCCACGTGTACCAAATAAGTCTTCCGTTAGTGGGAGGGGCAAATGTGCACTATTTTATGGACGGCAAGAGCATTAATGAACGAAAAGTATGACGGAGAGTATTTATATACCATTAATGGCAGTTCGGGGGTATATTTGTCTTTTTCCCTAAGTCGACTTGCTATAGACAAAATGTATCATATGTATAAAAAACTATAATCATAAAAAAAAAAAAAGATAAACAGAAAAGAAAACATGAATATGTTAAGAATAAAGATACACTATATATTAAAGGATCTATATATAAAAAAATTAAATATGAATTCTAATACAATAAAATTCAATGCAACATTTAGTCATCTTTTTACTTTACATTATTTTTTATTTTTACTTTTGCACTAATTTTTGTACCTTTCTATAACAGTTAAGTACATGAATTTTCTAAACATTTGAGATTACATATAAAAAGGAAAAAGTACAAACATATTGTTTTAAAAAGATAAATGATTATCAAACAACGAAGAAAACATAATTATTAATATTTATCAAAGACTTACTCTTTTACGGGTCTAGTTGTGAAAATATTCTATGGGATTTAACATGCTTACCCTCAAAATAATTAATAATAAATATAAATTGTGATTAGCTTAATTATATTTATATCCTAAAGATAGAAGAATACAAAAATATAGTAATCAATTACGAAGTTATATTTAAAAACTCAAAAAGATGGAGATATGAAAAATAAAAATTCACTTACAACTTCATATTGGAGAATATTCATCTTGTAACTATGATAATTTACATATTTCTCGACAAAAAGAAAATGTATGCATGAAATTTTAAAGAATACTAATAAATAAAACCGTAAGAATTCTTATAATTACAAATTGGTAATGAAAATTTTACATATGATGTAGACTAACCTATTGTAGAATGCAAGATGATCACAAACTTGAATAAAAGAATAATGTGGTGTGAGTGTCTTTGATAGACTCTTCATTACCCCCACTTATCTTACAAATTAAAATTGAAAGGTTATTAGACTCTTCATTACCCACATTTAATTAGTACATGAATATATGATTGCATTAAGATCTTGTTTGATGCATGAATTTAAATATAACTATTACTTAATATTTAATTTATTAAATAGATATTAATATTTAATTTATTTTAGGGATAAGATAAGAGTAAAATGGTAATCCAACTTTGAGGTTAGGAGCTTCCCACTTATAATAATATATGATATGATGATGATTGATACACGAAGACTAAGTATGTATTATATTTTTCCTTTATATAGGCAAAGCACAAGAAACTTTTATTCAGGAAAAACCCAAAGACTTAGTCAGCTTATTAATTGCTTATGGAAACTAGAGGAGAAAGTTAAAGAATTAACAAATCTTGAATGGTGCACACCAAACAATGAAGATGCAGAGCCAAAAAATAAAACAAGTACAAATGAAGACTCATCTGCAATTGCTAAGATAAATCTAAGAATTAATTTGTTTTGTACCAGAACGTATACAGCGGAGGCCATAAATGGATGTGTAAAGGATCAAAACGTTAATGAGTAAATGGATGTTAATGAAGAGACTAAAAGTGCACTAACACTTGAAACTTAAAGGACTATTAGTGCACCATATAAAAGAAAGGGAAGGGATTACTTAGAGTCTGAAGCCAAACATAAGGAACTATTTTGGATCTTTTCTCCCAGATTGATCTACAAGAAATTGTCAAAATATTTTTAAAAATATGTATACCAATAATATATGTGTATTTTCTTGCGGATGTAAATATTTGTGGCCGAGTGGTCAAATGTGTAACTTCCCCTTTTTTGCTTCACATGGTAATGCTACTACTTGATCTTTTTTGTTGCACTGTGTGTTCTATTAATGCATGTTTTTCTAGATCTGTTCTCTTTCAATATGTTTGTAAGTTGCCTCATTCTACTTATATTTCCACCAGTATGGATGGTCGCCGTCCTTTACCAGAAGATCTAGTAGTTGATATTCTATTGAGATTGCCAGTGGAATCAGTCTTGCGTTTCAAATGTGTGTGCAAGCACTGGTATGCTCTAATCAAAAGTCCGAGTTTCATAGAAAAACATTTTCATCACAAGAACAATTGTGCCTGTCTCCTTGTTTGCAACTTGAAAGTAGCACGTGAAGAAGACGCCATCGTAAGGTCTGTTGTATTCTCCTTGCTCCCTGAAGAAATTGTTCCAGGTGTGACCCCTGAACAAAAAACCCTCCTTCAGCTTCCGAGGGTCGCTGGTTTCACGTGTGTTGCTGGTCCAGTTGATGGCTTATTCTTAGTGCAGAATAAGTTTTATGGAGACGATGTCTGCTTGGGTTTGTGGAATCCTGCCACCAGAGAGTTCAGGCTTCTGCCTCCTGCGCCTTTTGAGATTGAGTACATTTTCTCGGACCATGATCATCAGTTCGGATTGGGATTTGACCTGTTGACTCAAGATTATAAGGTTGTATGGATTCGAGTATTCTGGGATGAACCGGGACAAGGCGTTTATCCTCGTGTCTATGCCTGTGTCTATTCCTCATGCAACAACTCATGGAAACAACTAACTCCTGAATTCCCTTCCAGTTCTACCTTATCTGCACCCCTTGACGCCACTTATCTCAACGGGGTTTATTATTGGCTTTCTAGGGGCCTTGATGAGATCTACACGATTCGCTCTTTTGACATGGGCAGTGAACAGTTTGGGGAGATGCAAGTCCCAGATATTCCAAGTGAACATTGGGGGACGCTTACATTGCGTGGCTACTCACTTGCTTTATTAACCGGTGACCCTGGCAAACCTATGACATCCATATATGATGTGTGGGAATTGAAACAAGAGGGAATTTGGTCCAAAGTTCTTACTGTTCAACCTCATATAGATGCTCATTGGCCTCGCAACATCTGGGATAACGATAAGATGGTTTTCGAGATCACAGAAACTTCACAGCTGGTGCTATATGACCCTAAAACAAGACAAGTTACAGATCTTGGATTTCAGCTGGACCTTAACATTGCTGGCTGTTGGGTTTTCAATTACAAGGAGAGCCTAGCTCCAATAAAGAGAGGAAACGAGATTCAGGGCGAGGATAATGCAGTCGAGCAAATTGAACACTTCTTCTATACCATACCAACGGATGAGGATCTTAAAGATTTGGAATCCAGACTATTATAGTGATAAAAATTGAAAAACAGGAAAAGAAAAACGATTTACCTGTAATATTGTGACATTAGTTCTTGTCTTACCTTCTTATAACATTTGTGCTTGGGCTTAATATTGTTTGGATCAGTCATCTTTGTACTATTTTTATTGAATAAAAAGCAGACATGGTATCAAGGGGCATTCCTTTTGGACTAAGACATTTTAAGCTTAGTTGCGCGTGCACTTTGTGGAATCCTGCCACCAGAGAGTTCCGGCCTCTGCCTCCTGCGCCTTTTGCGACTGAGCACTTCTTCTGTAACTATGATCATGAATTCGGATTGGGGTTTGACCAGTTGACTCAGGATTATAAGGTTGCTTGGATTCGAGTATTCTTTGATGATCGGGGACAGGGACAGGGCTATTACCTTCATATGTCTGTCTGTGTCTATTCCTCATGGAAGAACCTACAATTCCCTTCCAGTTTTACCTCAGGTTTGCCCTATTTCGTCACATATCTCAACGGGGTTTATTATTGGAGTTGTAGGAGCCTCGATAATAATATATTCAAGATTCAGTCATTTGCCATGGGCAGCGAACAGTTTGGTGAGATGCAAGGCCCAGATATTCCAGGTAAACGCTGGGGGAGGCTTACATCGTGTGGCGACTCGCTTGCAATATATGAAAAGAAAAGAGGGAAGTTGGTCCAAAGTGTTTACTGTTCAACCTCGTATAGATGCTGCTCATTTGCCTTACGATATTTGGGAGGATGATAAGATTGTTGTTTTTGAACTGGCAGAAACTTCACAAATCAAGTTACAGATCTTGGAATTATTGGCTGTTGTGTTTTCAATTACCAGGAGAGCCTAGCTCTAATTACCAAAAGAAATGAGTCTCAAGACCAGGATA